>VDFB02032752.1:0-10020 GCA_007258455.2 Sequoia sempervirens
CGAAGACGAAGGTACAGAATGAAGATTTCAAACTCGAAGTAAAAAAACAGATAAAATGGCTAAGTCTGGTAAAAATGGGCGCCCCTGGTGAAGAAGGGTGCCCAAGTTTTCAAGGGGTCTATCAGATGAATTTGCAGATGAGTGTCTAATATGATCTCTTCACGGTTGATCCAACTTTCCAAGAAACTGAAGAGTTACCAGTACTTCTCGAATTAGGTGCTTGGGAATCACGGAAACGGGATAGGGGAATTAGACGAAGGTTAAGGAGCGAGATTGAGAGCAAAACTGCAGGAAAATCCAAAAATAAACTAAATTACATGGTGGAAGTGGTGCCCAGTCAAGATGAAACCCAGAGCTTTGAGGGCACGAATTTCCCTTTCCAGCAAAATCTCTTCAGGGCCCCTTCTGTTCGCCATCCCGACTTCATGGTAGGCACAGCCGTCCCAGGTCGATCCGGCCGCTTGGAACTCAAATTCCAGCAGGGTCGTCACAGCAGAAGAGGAGCTAATGAAGAAATTGAAGATCAAAAAAATGGCTAACACTGTGAAAGTTCGGAGCCCCTTGAAGGAAAAGGCTCCCATGAATTTGAAGGTCGAGATCAAGTTTTTAGCCAAAGACTCCTCTAGAACATCTTTCTCAGAATCAGTCAGGCTCCACCGTGAAACCTTTAGCCTGCCTGTCGGATCGATCTGCAAACGGGAAATCAGTGGCGAAGTTGGGGGTCAAAATGGTCAAAAGTTGAAAATATGAAAAAAAAAACTAACACTGGATGAAGTGGGCACCCCTGGTGAAGAAGGGCGCCCAACTTCTCATGCCTTAGAAATTTTTTGAGATTTTCAAAAGTTTCAAAATTCCAAAGTGAAGGGTGGCATCTAGATTCATTGAACAACTGAGATTTTAGGGTTTTGAAAGTAAAAGCAAAGAAAGCAAAACCTAATTCAAGCTCTAAAATCTATTTAACATCATTCTTTCATGAAATTTTCATTATTTTTGCAGGTGACAGTCAGAGAAGAAAATTGGAGCAGCAAGTTTGATGATATTTTTCAAGATTCAAGAGCATAGATTGCTGGTTTTTCATCAATATTTTCAGACCAGCAACTTAAACCCTTGCTTTTTTCAAGCTTTTTGTTCCAGAAGACCGAATTTTTCAAGCAGAAGGCCAAGGATTTCCATTTTTCTGTCATCTGGGTCTTTTCTCTTCAATCTTCTAAAGAAATTTTCGAGAACTTCATCAAGTTGCGGCAAGTGCTTTTATTTTGCATGTCAGTGAAAACCTCAGTACATTCAAATTTTATCCGTCTGGGTCCCTTCCAATCAGTCTTCTGAAGAAAACCCATATGGCAGCTTTTTTTTTTTTAAGAAAGTTCAAAATCTAGGGTTGGCTGCTTTTTCGATCAATCGTCAAGGTTTTGCAAATTCAATCATTTGGGTCCATTTCTATTCTTATTCTGAACAAAACCCAGATGCCAACTTTTTTTGGGAAAATTTGAAGAAATTAGGGTTTGCTGCTTTTTCAGTAAAAAGTCAAAATTTTCAAAAACGGACGATCTAGGTTGTCTTGCATCGAAATTCTGAGCAAAACCCATATCTCAGAAAAAATTTCAAAAATTTTGTCCGTTGGAGCGACAAAATCAGCTTTCTAAAAATAGAAATTGCTCAAAACTTGTCAAAACTAGGGCGAGTTTACAATCATTCTTCAAGTTTTCTGGAATGGAGTACACTCCCAACGTTTTCAAGTCCCAATCAGCTCTCTATCACTTAATTACATCAAATAGTTGAGACTAACTTGCATCATGTCAAGCCGTTCGATTACATGCCTTGAGAAAGCAAAGTAACACATTAATTAGGAACTGACACTGACCCTCAAGAGCAGCCGCCACCTTATTTCACCAGAGTCTTGAGTTCGTGAATTGCATTAAGCACTACAACCCAGCCTACCAGGAGATTCAAATAACCGGACGGTGATGATTTGCACCAAGCCCGGCGATGTAGAAGCGTTTTTCCATTCCCCCATGGCCCGAAGCCAATATCTTAAAGGGTCAATGTGAAAGAATATGGAAGATGCATAAGGAAAATACAACAAGAAGATTGTACTGAAGTGAATGAAAGAAAAACATAAGACTCTGCCAAGTCACACTTCCATGATGTCAACAAAGTTTGAGAAAGCGGCCAATGAGGTCGAAGATTTCCCGAGATCTATTGTAGATGCTGAAGATATTCTTGAAAAGAGGTGTTTTTCTATTTATGGCATAGACAATCGAACTCAGGACAATCTCAAACTTCCTAGCTGATGTGATCGAGTTTTAAAGCAGCTTTCTTCTAGAAGCTTTCTTTTCCGCTTTCTTTCTATTCTTGGAATAATCCTTATCCATTCTTTGAGGATAGAAAGAAGATAAGATGTAATAGTTGGCGTTTCCCGCTTTTTCTGCTTTCTAGGGTTTTAGTTGTTATCTTCTTTCTAGATTTAGTAATAAAGTTTGCTCACCTGAGCAAGCTCCTAGATTGTGAAAAGCAAGGAGATTTTAGGGTTCTCTACTCTCCTGCCTCATCTATAAATAAGAGCCTTTGCTCATTAGTTTTTCTGAACCGTGCTAGTGAGAACAAAACGCTGAGCCTATTGTGCCTTCTATTTGTTACTCAAGTATTGTTCAATTGTGTTGTAATAAGCAAATTGTTGAGCCTCTTTAGCCAACAAGGAGTTAGTGTAATTGTTGTTTCTATTGTGTTAAGAATAAGATTGCAAGCCTCTTTAGCTGCAATTTCTTGTTCAAGGCGTGTTAGAAGTGAGCTTTGTTCCAAAGATTTGAGTAATAAAATCATGAGCCTCCTTTGCCTTGGTCGAAAATCTCAGATTTCCGTTATTTGTGTTCTACTTTTATGATCTTGATTTCAACTTGCATTGAAGTGTGTAGATGTCTGTTGGGAGAGAGTTTATTTAAGTATTTTGTCAGAGAATCAATCTTGTTAATTTCTAGCTTCTCTTGCTCTGCTATTACTTAAGAGGTTAGAAACGTCTTTAGTTTAAGTTAGTCGTAGTTGAACTTCTTCTATCAGAAAATCTTAGCTGCGGCGTTTGTGTTTAATAAACCTTGTGCTCTAAGCTGATAAAAAAGATAGGCAACTTAGTTTTAGTTTACTTTCTTTAAAACACCATTAGCAAGAGAGAGCTTCCCCTCCTAATTTGAAGAGCAGTTTATCTGTGCATAGCTGTCCGTTTTCAAATCCACATTCCAGAGGTGCGAATTTAAACGCCAACAGTTTTTTGGTGCCCACCGTGGGGCACAAGCCATTAAACAACAAAGAAAGCTTAGGCTTTATGTCACGGGTATGACTTTCTGGCGTCCTACTGCTCCAGTTCAACAACCTGATCTTACACCTCCAGTTATCCAGCCAAATTTCTAGATAATTGAAGGAGAGCAAGTAGACATCATCAGCAGCCTAGGGAGTTTCATCTTTGAGAAGGAGACCCCTGCTCAGTGGAAAAACGCTGCTGTTATTCTAGACAAGGAAGAAGAGAAAGCCAATAGTGCAGCTGGAAGGCCAGTCTTGCCACCACCCGCGTGGGACTAGGCAATCCTGGCGTACATAGTCTATACAAGGAGGAGAATGAGAACAAATCTGCTTTTCCAAGAAGAAGTTGATCCTCTACACACACATCCTACAGAAATTCCTGAATCGTCCAACACAATTCCTGAATCGTCCAACACAGTTCCTAAAACATCCAGCGAAGTTCTTGAGTTCAACGAAGTACCTGTGTTCGAGGAAGAAGAAACCGAAGCAATGGGTGACAATAACAACAACGACCACAATGAACGTAACTGTAATCGGAGAAGAGGTCCCCCACTGCCTTGGGGTGATAACATCGGACCTTTGGCCCTAGGAGCAAATCACGAATTGCCTAAGGGGTCGAGAAAGCACTTTCCACATTTCCAAGGTGATGGAAGTCAACATCTTGATGATCATCTTTCAGCCTTTTCAATAGCTTGTGCTGTTTTGCATGTAGCTCATGAAGATATTGCTGTACGTCTCTTTGTTGAGACTCTTGTGGGAGCTGCTGCCGAATGGTTCAATCACTTGGAGCTGGGTTGCATCACCAACTGGTATTCAATGACTGAAAAGTTTCTTGGAAGGTTCAAGCCAGCTGAAGACAACCACCAATTGTTCACTCAACTTTCAAATTCAAAGAAGGAGGACAACGAACCAATGAGGGAATTCGTGGCAAGGTTTAACCGCCTGGTCACTCGTCTCTCGTACACACTCAATCCATCGCCTGAGATCCTGTTAAGCAGTTTTATCAACGCACTTCCATCAGAAATAGCTTTTATCCTGAGATCAGCTAATGAAACAGAACTAGAAGACGCACAACAAGGTGCTATAGAAATTGAAGACAACATGATCACTTCAGGAAAGATCAAAGGCGATGCTATTAGGCCTTTGGTTCAGAGTTCTGCCGATCCATTACTACAAAGGGTTGCTAATGAAGTGACTATTCTCAAGAGGCAATTGCCACTCCAGCCTACACCTCTTGCTCAAGTTGCACCACCACCTACCTTACCTGCACCACAGTCGTATCAAGCACCACAACAGCCTTATCAGCCTTAGCAGCCGTACCAGCCGAGGAGAAATAACTTTCAGCCTTACAACAATTACAGGCCACGAGGGCCACCTCCACCAAGGCAAGTTGCTGACAATACACAAAATGCTATGTTTTGCTCTTTTCATGATTCCACTGAACATACCGGCGCCACTTGCCCCGAAAATGTCAGAATGAACGAGATAATGGGATATGTCGAAGCTGCACCTGCACCAAGTTTCGTACCAATTCCAAGTTCGAATGTTGTTTTACCTCAATCGAACAACTTCGATGGCGACTCCGCAACGGGCTACTTTGAAAGTGAACCCGATTTTGAAGATCAAGAAGAAGATGTTTGTCAGTATTCTCTTGCAATAAATCCTGAGAATCACACCACTCCTGTGTTCACCAGAGTTCAACATCTGAAGGCACAGAGAGAAGAAGGAGAGAGACTGAACGTATCAAAAGACAAAGAAAAAGGAAAAGAAGTAGCTTCTACTTCAAATGTTAAGCCTTCTCAAGAGAACACAAAAGCAGTCGCTGGAGATTCATCTTCAGCAAATTTTGATATTGTAGATTCTTTGATGAAGAACAAAGTGCAGATTTCTTAGTTAGAGTATCTCCAAGATCACCCAGAGCAAGTGGACCGACTTCTCAAATTCGTGAAGAAAGGACCTGCCAAGCAGCCCACATTGCTCGAATCATCCGTTCCAGCGGAAGACAAGCCTAAGCCCTTCTATATTTCTCTATATATAGGGGGGTACAAATTGAGCAATTGTATCATCGATTCCGGAGCTTCAGATAACGTCATGCCTCTACAAGTGATGAACGCTCTAGGACTTTCGTGCACCAAGACAAGGGACAAATGTTACTTACTAGAGTCCAAGTGGGTGCCACTAGTCGGACAATTAAAAGATGCTCAAGTAAGGTTGGCGGCTTGTCCTGAAAAGAAAATCATGATGACCATCCTGGTAGCTGATATTCCAGCAAGCTACGGGATGTTATTAAGCAGAAGCTTTTGCAAGGACCTTGGTGGAGAGATTCAGATGGATTGGTCTTTTGCGAACATTCCATTAAAGAATGGAACTTTCAAGCTGGAACCAGAGCCCAAATCTCGGTTTGCGGTCGTGAAGTCTGAAGATCCTCAAGCTCAAGTTCTATATGAAGAAACGGGTCTTGGTACTTACGCCATGCTATTAGAGATTCCTGAAGAAAGTCAAGAGATCGTGTGTACCGCAGAAAAATCAGCAGATGATCCTGAGCTGTGGACTTTGCAGTTCGATGGTAGTTGTTCCACTACCGGTTCGGGAGCGGGAGTTGTGATAATTTCTCCTGAAGGATGATTGTATCCCTTTGCATATCGCTTGCAATTTGAATGTACAAACAACACGGCGGATTATGAGGCGCTTTTATTAGGTCTCAAAAATGCGAAGGATATGGGTATTAAAAATCTCATAGTCGAAGGTGATGCAGAGCTCGTTGTGAAGCAAGTTAGAGATCAATTCAGAGTAAAAGCAGATCGTCTTCGACACTATAGAAATAGGGTGTGGAATGCAATAGATTGGTTCGAAGCTTTTGATGTCAAGTACATTCCACGTCTAGAAAATAGCAGAGTAGATGCCCTCGCGGTGTCAGCTTCACTTTTCATGCCACATTCTGACTTCCGTCAGAATGCATTTTCCATTGAGTTAATATACAGGCCAGCTGTACCTGACAACTGTGATAATTGGCAAGTCTTTAACGACGATGAACACATCAAGGAGTTTCTTGTTATGGGAGATAATTTCAAGGAATTGTTCTTTGAGGGCAGTTCATTCACTCATAGAGAGGCAGTAACAGAAGCCTCCGATACGCCAAAGGTTGCTGAAGATAAAGAAAGTCCTGAAGAATCAGATTCCAGCATAATCCAGTTGAAAGGAAATAAGATTCCCAAGGGCTTAGTTTCCTTGGAGAATATTTTTGACAGGCATGACAGATACATACAAGATCAAAGAAATTCTAGTGAAAGAACCTCAGCTGAATATCAACAAGTGAATATCGGAACAGTTGACAAGCCTAGACTTGTTAATCTGGTTACATGCTGCACTGTAGAGGAAAGTGAGAGGTCCATCTCTTTGTTCAAGCAATATCGTGATGTCTTCGCCTGGTCATATGAAGATTTAAAAGTTTTCACACCAAGAGAATTGTCTCACACAATTCCTCTTAAACCTGAAGTGAAGCCCTTCAGGCAAAAGCAAAGACACTATAATCCGCTGATTCAAGATACCATCTATGCGGAAATCCAGAAGATGGTGAATGCAAAGATCATTTTTCCGATTCATCATTCCACCTGGGTGTCGAATATAGTTCTTGTGCGCAAGAAGAACGGAGAAATCAGAATTTGCGTAGATTTCAGGAACTTAAATCAATCATCACTCAAGGATAATTATCCTTTGCCAATCATGGATCACACCTTGCAGACGGTTACCGGTTCAGAGATGTTGTCCTTATTGGACGGTTTTCTGGTTATAATCAAATTGCAGTAGCTGAAGAAGATCAGTTCAAGACGGCGTTCACAACCCCATGGGGTACATTTGCATATGAAAGAATGCCCTTCGGCCTCATCAACGCTGGTGCTACTTTTCAAAGAGCCATGGATTTGGCATTTGGAAACTTGAGAAATAAAGTAATTGTTGTCTATCTAGACGACCTCACAGTTTTCTCGAAGACACAAGGAGATCACTTTTCACATCTGGGGAAAGTCTTCGAGAGATGCAGATATCACAAAATATCGCTGAATCCCAAGAAGTCTATCTTCGCGATGACGGAAGGCAAGTTGCTTGGTCACATCGTCTCCAAGGAGGGAACACGAATTGACCCAAATCGGGTTGAAGCTATCAGAAGTTTGTCTCTTCCAACAAGCAGAACAAGGGTACACTCTTTCTTTGGTAAAGTAAATTTCATACGAAGATTTGTACCAGATTTTTCTAAGTTGACTAAAGATATATCTGCTATGATGAAGAAGAAGATAGTTTTTAAGTGGATGGAAGAAGGAAAAAGGGCGTTTGCAGCGATCAAAGAAGCCATCAGCCGAGCTCCAGTGCTACTTCGTCCTGATTTTGAAAAAGAGTTTATCCTTTATTGTTATGCATCAGAATATACTTTGTCTGCCATTCTGACGCAGAAGTTAAATGAAGAAATTGAATCTCCAATAGCTTTCATGAGTGCTAGTTTCAAAGATAGTGAATCAAGATACTCTCATATTGAAAAGAATGCTTATGCAGTGGTCCGAGCTATAAAGAATTTCAGATTTTATATCTTGAATACTCACACCATTGTGTATGTCATGGATCCAACAGTGAAAAGCGTGCTAACTCAACAAGAGATGGGTTCCAAGAGAGGTAACTGGGTCGTGAAAGTACAAGAGTATGATTTGGAGATCAAGCCGACCAAACTCGTTCGCGGGAGAGGTCTTTGTCAGTTGATAGCGGAAGATGGTGATAAGAAGTTTCAAGATAAAGGAATACCCGAGATTGAACCTGAGGTTAAGGAAGATCTTCCCATGGTCTTACTAATAGAATCTTCAGGAGAATGGTTTACTGAGATATGGTATTACCTGACATACGGTGATTGTCCGAATCACCTGAACAAGCAACAGAAGAGAATGCTAAAGCTAAAGGCGCAGAATTATGTAATCATCAGCAATATCCTGTACAAGCGAGGATTTGGCGGAACATTTTTGTTATGTGTTACCAAAGATCAACAACGGCGCTTGCTAGAAGCCTTCCATAATCAAGCATGCGGTGGTCACTTTTCTTCAAAGGTGTCAGCTTTTAAAATCTTGCGGGCACAGTTCTTTTGGCTGACCACGTTCCGCGATGCATATGAATGGGTGCATAAATGTCAATTATGTCAGCAGTTTGTTGGCAAAACGAAGTTGGCAGCTGCTCCTCTCAGGCCAGTTATTATAGACGCTCCATTTCAGCAATGGGGTTTAGATTTTATTGGTCCTATCAACCCACGTTCCAGCAAGGGGCATATTTATGTCCTTACAGCCACTGATTATTTCACTAAATGGGTTGAGGCCATTCCCACCAAGCGGGCAACGTCTGAGGTCGTGTGTGAGTTCTTAAAGGAAAACATTGTTACACGCTTCAGAGTGCCTCGCAAAATTGTGACAGATAATGCAACATGTTTCTCATCAGAGGAGCTAATGGAGTTCTGTTTTGATCACAGCATTACTTTATCTCATTCATCAGATTATTACCCCCAGGGTAATGGACAAGCTGAATCATCAAACAAGAACATTGTCACAATCATCCGCAAGTTGGTTGATTCCAGTCAGCGAACTTGGCATAAGAAGCTTTATGATGCTCTCTGGGCCGATAGAATTACTCCAAAGAGAGCCATTGGTACCTCACCCTTTATCCTCCTATATGGTACAGAAGCAATGATACCTATCACATTGGAGTTGTCCGCCTTGCAGTTGGCAACCGCAGTAGAAGATGGAGAATTCACAGATCCTATTCAGAAACGTATCATGTACCTAACTAAGCTTCAAGAAGAGAGGGAGGAGGTAGTAGATAGAATCATTGAGCACTAGGAGCGGGTGAAGAAAATTTTTGACAAGAAAGCTCGCCAACGAGATTTCGAGGTTGGAGATCAAATCCTTCTATGGGATAAGAGACATGAGCCCAAGGGAATGCACGGAAAATTTGATTCCTTGTGGCTAGGGCCTTTCAGAATTCACGAGTTCGCAGGAGAAAACACCTATATTCTCTCGCGCTTGGATGGAAGTCCCCTCCCTCTACCACACAGCGGGCAGTACCTGAAGCACTTCGTCCCCTCGAGGGTGGAGTAAGTTATCTCAAGAACAATCTTTGTAAATAATTTTTCTTTGTTTTTCATGATGTGTTTCCCCTTTCTGTGATGTAATCGTTATGTTGTGTTTCCCCTTTCCGTAACAGTCCTGTCGTGTTTTAGGTGATTAAGCGTCTTGTTTTAGGTGATTTGTAGGGAAGTCCAACTATTAGGTGATATTAGGAAGTCCGGTTATAGGTGACTTAGGGAAGTCTTGCAAATAGGTGATTAGGAATGATGCTGACTCCAATACCCAATGGACAAAGCACTAGTCTAAGCTCAAACTTCAGAGATTCTATGGTTCTCCTATGCCGTAAGTATCCGCCATGGTCCCCAAACAGAGCCAATGTTGTACCCCAAAATTAAAATTTTTGTTACACTAAGACATTTTGAAGAAATGAGTAAAAGTCTTGTCAAATCAATCAAAAAGGTCAAAATTTGGGTGTGCGCGTCTTGCATGAAGGGTTAAAATGTAAAATTTTCAAAATCTAATGATTTGGGTCTGCTAAGAGCGGTTTAAACAACAAAACCCAAATCTCAGTTTTTCATCCCTAAATTTTAGGAAAACTGCTATTTTTAGAAATTTTCTTGAAATAGTAACGTTTTCT
>VDFB02032753.1:0-27466 GCA_007258455.2 Sequoia sempervirens
TGCAACAAGTACATTGCTTCAAAGAGGGGCAAAATGTAGACATGCAAAATTTACATTCTGCATTTGATCAAGTCCATTCATCAACTGAACTAGATGTTGCATTAGATCCATTCATCACCTTCATCCATTCATTTAAATAATCTCATTGCCTAAGGTTATTTATTTAAAATCAAATGTGCATTATCATCAATCTTTTAATAATAAATCAAAGCCATTTAAATCAAATCCTAAATCATATTCCATCATTTTCTGATTTAAATAAATCAATTATCAAAGTATTGAAAGTCAAATAATCTAATCAACATTAAATCAGCATAATCATCATCTAACCCTGATTGAATGTTAATCCCATCCCACTTGCATTATCTAGATATCTCCACTTGCACAATAAATCAATTTTATTGATTTATTAAAACACTCATTTTCCCTCAACATGACAAGTCAAACATGGCATTTATTGCTATTTTTCTTGTCCCCCTCTCAAAATTTATTGCAAATTTGAATTCAAATTCTCCCTCTCATGGGCACTCTTCCCAAATCTTGCACAACCATTGACCATTCACCACTTGACAAGTGTCATCTTCTCATTGGAGGATCTTTAGTCCCACATTCACCATCTTGGCCAATCTCTCATCAAGAAAATCTATAAAATGAGGCCTTCATTCTCATTCATGGATCCACAATTTTATGCAAGGTTACTCTCTTCATTTGAGATTTGATCTTGTTCATTCACTCCATCATCTCCATTTGCATTTTATCATCTTGAGCTTTGATCAAGGGTTGGGAAAGGGTCACTAGCACATGTGACACCAATCCAACATGGAATAGGTGATTATCATGCTTTTGAAATGTCTTTTTGATGTTGTTTTTGTTACTTGTGGCATTTCTTTAGCATAGGTATTTTATTTCATGGAGGTATTTGCAGATTTGTGTGTTTAGACTAACCCTTCTAATGAGTTTTGAGGTTGGTCTTACATTGCAGATTTTAGGGTACTTCGGTTCCATTATTCAATTGATGTATATATGTTCATACAATTTATATTTATATTTTTTAAGCCATAATTGATTATATTTCTTTGAAATTGATACATTTATGATTTATCCAATTGTCAGCAAACATTAAATAATTCTTGCATTTGTTGATAGGTAGAAGATGTTGATGAAACACATACTAATACCCATGATCCAATTGGGTTATTAAGATTTGGATGGGATGATCCAAACCATCCTCTAAACAATACCAGAGCAAAAAGAGCAAGTTTGAAGAGATTTCTACCACCTGAGAAATTTGAAGAGTTGATGAGATATGCATACACTGAAGAGATACAACCTAGCCTTAATGATGATGATCATGATAGGGAAAATGCAGTGCATGAAGAAGGATTGAATGAAATTCTTATAGGTTTCTTTGGGGATGGAAAGAATGATGCCAATAATGATCATATGGTTGACAGTAACGATGATAGCAGGGGTAATTACCACCAACGTAATGTTGATGATAACAACTTGAAAGACTCCATCAAACAAGCAGCGAAGACACCCGTGTTCAAATCGGGTGCAAGTAGAACCTCACAACTGGCATGCACATTAATATTATTAGAAATCAAGTCACTATTTGGTTGGTCAGACAAAGGATTCACTACCCTATTGAAGTGAGTTGAAATCTATTTCTTACTTTGCATTGTCAATTGGTGTACACAATTTGTAAACATTCATTGACATTGTTTATATTTATTTAAGGGGATTTTAAAACCATATATTGTATATAAACGGTCCTTGTATAGATTGACATATCAAACATGTTCATCATAAGTCAAACATTCAATTGATTTAATCTCTAGCAATCTTACAAGGCACTAAAAACTAAAATATTCCCTGAAGAGAATGTGCCACCATCAACTTGCAGAGAGGTGTGTCTGTTGTTGGTTGAGTTGGGGATTGAATATAAGAAAATTCATTCATGTAAAAATGATTTCATTTTATACAGAGATGAATATCAGAACAAGGTAGAATGCCCTGTATGCAAAGAGAAGAGATATCGTACAAATTTACAAGGTTCTATAGTTCCAAAGAAGGTTTTATGTCACATGCCAATCATACCTAGACTTCAACGAATGTTTCATTGCAAGTCACTTGCACAATTAATGGATTGGCATGCAAAGAATAGGAGTAAATATGGATTCATGAGAATTCCGACCGACTCCAAAGAAATGGAACACATAGAGGAAAAATGGCCAAGAAAATTCAAAGATGAACCCCGTAGTATCAGGTTTGGTCTTGCAATTGATGGAGTGTGCCCATTCTCTTTCTTGAGCTCAAATTATAGTGTTTGGCCAGTCGGATTGATAGTATACAATATTCCCCCATGGATGAGTGTTAGAAAGGAGCACCTTATACCGACTCTCATTGTTCTAGGAAAACATCAAGTTAAAAACATGGATGTTTATCTTGCGCCTTTTATTGATGAGATGCAACTACTATGGAAAGGCATAAGAATGTATGACATATCACATCCTCCATCAAATAGGTCCTTCATGTTGTATGGTGTGCTATGTTGGACTATTCATGATTTCCCAGGAGTTGGTGTTTGTTTTGGTAAGATAAAATATTTACGTATTTACACTCATAATTTATTTTCATCCCAACTTTCATACTTAGTTTTATACTTTTTTTGATGTTATGAAAATTACTTGTTGAATTGTAGGGCTTCAAACAAAGGGGATATTTGCATGTCCAAGATGTGCAAAAAAATTTCAAGGGCAGTATTCTAAAGATCTACATAAATTTATCTACGCAACCAACAAGGTTTTTCTACCATTAGATCATAGGTTTAGAAATTGCCAAAAGAATCAATTTGATGGAAAAGTTGAAAATAGAGGCCCTCCCATGATTATGGGTCTAGGTGATTGGCTTAAGAAGTATGAAGATGTTGAATTGAAAGCTTGGGAGGATTTTTTTGATCGGGGTGATTCAATTGAAGAACCAGAACAAGTTGTAGTTCATATGCCAGAATGAATGAAAAGGAAATCCATATTTTATGAGCTCCCTTACTTGAAGGATATATTAATATCTCACCTATTAGATCCTATGAAAATCTTCAAAAATGTCCCAGATTCTATATTTCAACATATATTAGGCAAAGAGAAGGACACCTTATCTTTGAGGAGAGATATTGCTCTTTCGTGTACCAAATTTGATAGAAAACATTTGTGGCCAAGCAAGGAAAATGAAACATATGTAGAAGCTCCATGGATTTTGAAAAAAAAGAGCTATACCAACTAAAAAGTGTCATCCGTTCAATAAGGACACCTACTGGTTTTGGGTCATCATTGGCTAAAGCTTTTACAATTGATGGACATATCACAGGATTTAAAACACATGATTTTCATAATTTAATGAAGGTATTACATATCATCATTTAACATTTATTGGTAACATTGATTAAGTACTAAATATATTTTGATATTTTGTTGTGAGAAAAAATTACTAATGACCTTTCCATAAATGTGTTTGATAGCATATCATGTCATTGGCAATTAGGGGGGATTCTTGTCTTACAATTGACTTAAGGAATGCCATAAGTCAATTGTCAGCATTCACAAGGTATGTGGTTATATGAAATGTTCAAGTGTGAGAGACATGGAGATATTATATTGCATTTTAATTTATGACTAAAGGTTCATACTAATTTACTATTCTTATATTAGGTGGGTGACTTCCAAGGAGATCCACGAATCTGAAGTGCCAAAGTGGAAGAAGGAAATTGCATAAATTGTATGTGTATTTGAGAAGGAGTTCCCTACAAGTTTCATGGACCTACAAGTCCACTTACTTATACACCTAGTCAATGACATTGAATTGGTGGGTGTTGTATCAACGAGGTGGATGTTTTTCTTTGAGAGGTATATGAAAACTCTTAAAAGATATGTCCAACAAAAGGCACATATAGAGGGTTGCATGGCTGAAGGGTATGTATTGAATGAAGCATTTTTCTTCTTGTGTGAATCCCTTGGTAAGGATTTTGAAGATGGGCCATGCATCTGGGATGAAGAGCAAGCATCATATATTATTGATGGAGAAAAACCACAATCTAATGGTGTTGAAGTAGAAATTAGTAAGTAAATTCACCATCAGTGTGGTTGTTTTTCTTGCAATCATTAATTTACTCTGTAATTTATTTGTCAAATTAATAGCATGAAATTTGGAGTTTGAAATAAACATGTTGACATGTAATAGGTGTAGACGAAATTTCTATACTTGACAAGTTCATTTTGTACCACATGGACTTTATGAACAAATGGATTGATTTGTATGATAAAAAGAGAGAAGAAGTGTTAGAAGCAAGGAGACAGTTTAAGAGATCGAACCCAAAGAATGCTCCACTTCCCACTGATCTGCTTAGGGAATGGGGCAAAGATTTCACACTAGAATGGGTTACTGAACAAATTCAAAATCAAATAGAAGATGCAGGTACAGATTCAAACATAACAGAAGATGAAATCAACATGTCTAGAGGATGTGAAAGAAAGGTACAGTTGGAACTTTACAAAATGTTGTTTCCTTATGGTTTTGACACTATTAACTATTTTAATATTCATCATTATATTTGTTTTCACTGAAATAAATGGTCTTTCACAGGCGAGGACATATCTAGCAATGTGGGCATATGGTCGACATTATCCTGTAGAAAGTGTAGATGTAAAGAGGCGATCCTTCAATTGTGGCATCATGGTTGACTTCAAGCAATATATTTGATCAAGCTCAAAAGATAAGAATATAATTGAAGGGAATCTACAATATGTTGGGAAAATACAATAAATTATTGAGTTGGATTACTGCTCTTTTAAATGTTGTATTTTTAAGTGTAGATGGTATGAAGCATTTAAGAGGACACGAAGACATGATACCCATAGTGGATTGTTTTATATAGATTCCTCATGCTTTCTACTGGAGGATAAGGAGCCTTATGTTCTACCAATTCATTGTAAGTAGGTATTTCTTTAACTCAAACAAGAAGCGGTAGTGATCATTAATATATTAATTCATAGTTTATTGCGAATATATACATGTATTTATTAATCAATAAAATTGTTATAACATACTTCTAATATATGTATTTCTTTCATGTGCAGGTATTTTTCTATGAAGATATTTTGGAACCTAAATGGATGTTTGTCATACATTATGATCCAAGATTAAGGCATGTATTTGACGAAAAATTAGTGGATACTGTGAAAAACAATGATGGCAAAAAAAATGAGAGAGGGATTATAGAACATTGAAGAAATTGACATCCATGATGATGTTGAAGATGGTTATGTTCAAGAACAAGAAGACAACAATCTAGAGTTAGATGATGTTATGGAAGACAACAATATGGATGGTATAGAAAATGATGATCCAAATACATCTGCTAACAATATAGATGGTGTACAGTCAAATTTCAATGATCATGAAGATGATGCAAGTCAAGATGAGGATGATGATAATATTAAATACTTGAAAGAACATATGAACATTAACAATGATGCACTAGATGACATTGTAGCAGAAAACAATGTTAATGACCAAGACTTCTAAATTTTTAGAATTATTTGCAATCCATGTTTAAAAAAGGATGATTCTTATGGCCCAAACTTTGAAATGCTTCAGTAATATTATTTGTGTCGATACAAATTACCTATTGCAATATCCTTAAATTATTCAATCTTTGGTATGAATTGTTGGCAGAAAAAATTATGATTACTTGGATGCTTCTTCCATTCATTTTGCATCAACATATGTTCATGAAGACAAAAAAGTTAATAAAATATTAATGCATGTAACTCACAATTATTTAAATAAGCAACTTTGTTAACTTTATTATTTTTAAATATTTCCATTTTTATGTTGAACATGTAACTGAAAAAGTCCATAGTAAATGCTTTATTGTATCAGCATATTCATTCACATAAGCACATTATTGAGGCTCAATAATTGATATTCATTCAAATATAAGAAGAAATAAGTATGGAAAACATAAGAAAAAATACAGAATGATAACACAATCATGGAGAATATCTGATAATAAGATGTTCTATTTCATTCATAAGCTCAAAATAATCACACAGTAACAACAAATGTGCCCTAATAAATCTTATGAATTTAAATAACTTGAAGAAACCACTTTGGAGACAACATAATAACATATAAGCATGAAATTTAACACAACAATTAAACACCAAAATAGATTACCAATTACGAGCAATCTTCTCCATTATGTTGTTTCAAATATATATACATTTATAGCAGAAGTCTTTGATATGATATGGATGGGTGGAATGTGCAATCTATCTTCTTATTAATGCCTACTACAATGGAAATGAAAATGGAATATGATATGATGATCCTCTCAAAATTGGCCTTGGTTTCCTATTTATACAGGAAGAAACAAGCTTCAGGCCTTTTACAAAAAGAGACGACCCTTCAAAACTACTTCTTTTACTAACAACTAATTAATTTGCATAATTGAAGAAATAACAAGGCTTAAGACACTTTAGACGTATGTTTCCTTTAATCAACGTAGAAAGCCCGTGATCATCAATCTGGAAAAGCTTTCCTCTTAGGAAAATTCACTTGCTTTTGAGGGCATGGTATTTAGTCATATCAATATCAATGCCAATTCTTCACCAGATAGTTTCCCAACAAGCTCAAATCCTTGAAATTAATTTTGAAGCATGTGTGAGAGTATTTATTGTTGTAAATTGTAATGATCCCATGATTACCGTACTACCACCGTATCTTATTATACCCACTGTGGTATGGAGGTGTTTTTCCCTTCCATTATGATGTTTACTGTACTATCACCTTGCTCAAGACTTCTTACGATGGGGTTGTGGTGTACATCGCTCTACTGCATATGTTGATCACCCTCTCGACGATATAGCAGTGTATGCTTTATCTTCTTGTTGTTTACCACCTTACCACACTCCTTTGAATCACCTTATGTAGTACTAAGGTGTCCACTTATCTTCCATGCTTACCACTCTACCGCCTTGCTCAAGACTTCTTGCTGCGGGTTGCGGTGTACACCTCTCTATCGCATATGTTGATCACCCTCCCAGCAGTATAACAGTGTATGCTTTATCTTCTTATTGTTTACCGCCATACCGAACTCCTTTGAATCACCTTATGCGGGATGGATTAAACGTAAGTCAATTGAAAAATATTATGGCCTGACTATAGGGAGAATTTAAATAATTAACCATACATGATGACCGACTAACTTAGATCTCAGGGCCGGTACAAAGAACGATTTTAATGGCTCAACTCATGACTTAAACGACTGATAACTGGATGCAGTAGGTCAACATGAAATTATTGTAGGGACTTCACTTCATTGTAATTGCTATGGAAATTTTATCTCCTAAGGCTCTCACATTATGGAAATTTTATCTCCTAAGGCTCCAATGATGCCGTCCTACATATTGTTTTTGTTTAGTATTTAATTTTTCTTTTTTTAATTGAAACAATGCAAGTAATAAAAAAGGAGGCAAAAAAGGTTTCCGAAAGAGAGAAAAAAATTACAACCAGGCTAACAACCAACAATACAGTCACTTACATCCACCAAAAACAACAGGAGATTGTATTAATCAAAATTAAAAAAAATTACAAATCATCTACCAATGTAGGAATATTCATGAAACTCTAATTTTGAGCCTCACTAGAGGCCAAGACAACCATGAAAACATCACCGAAAAACTAAACAAACCCAAACCAAGACAACCCAAATTTTGAGCCACCACCACCAGGAGCCACTGAACCACCACTAGGAGCCACCGACGATCACATAAGCCAAAAAAACCAGCACCATCTCACCATGAGCCCAAGGTCATAGGAAGCCATTGAGATGGGCGAAGTCATTGAATTCCAACACCCACTTGAAACCCTCAGTCTCCACTAGCTGAAGAAATTTTTTCAAATACTCCACCCCAACCGAAGCCACCATTCGATGCCTGACCAGTGCTATTCCTTTCGGCTCCAATAGAAGCAGAAAAAAATTGGACCACTGCACCAGGAGTTTTGAGCATTTCCAAGTCTTTCGAATGTGGCACCCTAGAGCTGAGAATAGAGGCTAAAATAACCTCATCCATGCCGCCCAGGAGATTAGGATTGAATAGCTTCCTCATCATTTCCCGAACTAGGTTTTTGGGGGTGCTTTGATCAAGCAAAGACGCTAGAAAATGAGAGACTATGTGGGAATTAACTCGAACCATTTCACTATAGGCCACATGCTCTTGGCCCAAAACCATTTTCACCATGACCACCTTCAAGGGATCATACTCCAAAAGAATCCGTTTGAGCCTCTGGTACATGAGTTTTTTGAAACCTCCCTGACTCGCACAACAATATAGGAAAATCAGAGTGTCGTGCCCAAAGGTGGATAGCTCCTCGGCTGATTTAAACACTGCATACTTCACGTCCTCCATTATTCTTTCTCACCAAAGAGAAGCCTCTGGAATGAAAACTCTAGCAAATGCAGAATGCAGAGATCACCACCTTCACTGGATTAAAATGAATTCCACCATTTCATGACATTTATTTTAATGCCATCCTTTCATGGCATTCATTTTAATGCGTACGTGCCACCCTTTGAGTTGCCGAAAAGTCTTGTCGAGACTACCAACTAGGAATGTCGTACCCCCTGGTATAAATGAGGGTGACATTCGATGTGTTTTTGTTTAGTGTTTAATTAATTATAAGGATTTGTATTATTTTTATTTTCTTTTCCATTTTAAACTTTAGAATTAGTAAGTATAATTTTTATTTATATTAGGTATTTAAATAGTTTAATTTTTTTTTTAAAACTCAACTAATATTATCTAAAAAAAATATAATTACTAAATGTTCAGTTTACCTGTTCAAAATTTTAAAATGGAAAAGAAAATAAAAAGAAGACAAATCCTTATAATTAAATACCAAAAAAAATAGTACAATCCTTATAATTAAATACTTAAAAAAAGCAATATGTATATGCATAGAGTATTTTGTTAACCAAGTGGTTTGTAAATTTATACCAAGCAAGGAGTAAAAAGATAGAATAGTCAATTTAGTAGAATAAAAAGTAATTTCATCTAGCGCTTGGTAATTTAGGGCTCGCAAAACAAATAATATTTACATGCTTGTAAAAAAGTAGAATAAATAAAAAATACTTTAACCACACATAGAAATAAATTATATGCAATTTGTATATGATATTATGTAGCGTAGGGCAGAGTTTTGCAGGTAAAGTATTATTATAGTGTGATAAAATCAAGAAAAGGGTATCAATGGACCAAATAGTTTCAAGGGTCGGTAGTCTAATATCAATTGTTGATTGGAAATTTCATGTTTGTCTTCTTCAAATAGGATACGCCTTCGACGTAAAATATATAGCCCCATCCTGATATATGGCGCCAACTTTTTCAAAAAATTGGAGAAAAATACATTAAACCCTTAATTAACCCTCTACCCTCAACCCTAGTTAAACCCTAATCCCTCATAACCCCTATACCCTCTACCCTATACATTGGACCCTCAACCCTAATCCGTCAACCCCTATACACTCTACCGGCCTATACAATATTGAACCCTCAACCCTAATCCGTCAACCATATACCCTCAACCTTCTACCCTCAACCTTAAACCCTAATCCTTGAACCATATTATACCCTCTACCCTTGACCCTAATCCCTCAACCCTAGTTAAACTTGTAAACCCAATTACTAAAATCTCTACCCTAATCCCTCAACCCTCAACCCTTAATTAACCCTCAACCCTAGTTAAACCCTAATCCAACCTCAACCCCTATACCCTCTACCCTATATATTGGACCCTCAACCCTAGTAATCCCTCAACCTACATATACCCTCAACCCTCTACCCTCAACCTTAAAACCTCAAGCCTCAACCCTTAAACCCTCTTATACCCTCTATGTCCCTCTGATCTACCCTATACATTAAACCCTCAACCCTAGTTAATCCCTCAAACCTCAACCCTTATACCCTCTACCCTCTACATTGGAACCTTAATGACCCTAATATTCGACTTTCAACCATATTATACCCTCAAATGCCCTAGCTATACCCTAAAACCTCTACCCTCAACCCTTAATGTCCCTCAACCCTAAACCTTTAAACCTTAAATTGGCCTTAAACCTTCTACCCTCTACTATCAAGCCTAATCCCTCAACCAACCTATACCCTCAACCCAACACCCTAAACCCTAAACTAT
Source organism: Sequoia sempervirens (assembly GCA_007258455.2). Lineage (NCBI taxonomy): Eukaryota > Viridiplantae > Streptophyta > Pinopsida > Cupressales > Cupressaceae > Sequoia > Sequoia sempervirens. The sequence continues at coordinate 10,252 of VDFB02032753.1, forward strand.
TAAACCCTCAACCATCCAATACGTACCCTTGACCCTAATCCATCAACCCTATTCCCTCAACCCTTAAACCCTTAAACCCAAGTAAATTACTCTATACCCTAATCCCTCAACCCTCAACCCTTAATCCATACCCTTAAACCCTCAACCCTCTACCCTCTACCCTCAACCCTCAAACACCCTTAATTAACCCTAATCCCTCAACTCCTATACCCTCTACCCTATACATTGGACCCTCAACCCTAATCCTTGAACCATATACCCTCAACCCTCTACCCTCAAACATCAACCCTAGTTAAACCATAAACCCTTACACACAACCTCTACTAGCTCTATCCTCTACTACCCTAGTATACATTAAACCGCCCTCAAATCTCTACCCTCAACCCTAATCCTTGAACCATATACATCCCTCAACCCTCTACCCTCAACCTTAAACCCTCAACCCTATACATTAAACCACCCTTAACCCTTAATTCTCAACCCTCAACCCTTAATCCATCCCTCCCTCTCTACCCTAATCCCTCAACCCTCAACCCTCAACTCTAATCTCTCAACCCTATACCCTCAACCCAATACCCTAAACCCTAAACCGTTAAACCCTCTACATCCCTCTACCCTCAACGTCCTAATACCCTCTACCCTAGTCGACCCTAGTAATACCTCAACCCTAATCCCTCAACCCTTAAACCCTAAAACCTAAGTAAAATCTCTACCCTAATCCCTCAACCCTCAACCCTTAAACCATCAAGTTATACCCTCTACCCTCTACCCTCTACCCTCAACCCTCAACCCTCAACCCTTAAACCATCAAGTTATACCCTCTAACCTCTACCCTCAACCCTCAAGTATCGTTAAACCCTAATCCCTCATTAACCCCTATACCCTCTACCATATACATTGGACCCTCAACCCTAATCCTTGAACCATATACATCCCTCATCCCTCTACCCTCTACCCTCTACCCTATACATTAAACTGCCCTTAACCCTCAATTCTCAACCCTCAACCCTTAATCCATCCCTCCCTCTCTACCATAATCCCTCAACCCTCAACCCTCAACCCTAATCCCTAGACCCTATACCCTCAACCCAATACCCTAAACCCTAAATCATTAAACCCTCTATGTCCCTCTACCCTCAACATCCCTCTACCCTCAATTTCCCAATACCCTCTCCCCTAGTCGACCCTAGTAATCCCTCAGCCCTAATCCCTCAACCCTTAAACCCTTAAACCCAAGTAAACTCTCTACCCTAATCCCTCATTAACCCTCAACCCTTAAACCTTCAAGTACCCTCTACCCTCTACCCTCTACCCTATACATTGGACCCTCAAACCTAATCCTTGAACCATATACGTCCCTTAACCCTCTACAATATACATTAAACTGCCCTTAACCCTCAATTTTCAACCCTCAACCCTTAATCCATCCCTCCCTCTCTACCCTAATCCCTCAACCCTCAAGTACCCTTAAACCCTAATCCCTCATTAACCCCTATACCCTATACCCTATACATGATTGGACCCTCAACCCTTATCCTTGAACCATATACATCCCTCAACCCTCTACCCCAACCTTAAACCCTCAACCGACCTCTACCCTATACATTAAACCACCCTTAACCCTCAATTCTCAGCCCTCAATAGCCCTTAATCCCTCAACACTTAGTCCATCCCTCCTCTCTGCCATAATCCCTCAGCCATATACCCTCAGCCTAATCCTCAACCCTATACCCTCAACCCAATACCCTAAACCTTAAACCATTAAACCCTCTATGTCCCTCTACCCTAGTTGACCCTAGTAATCCCTCAGCCCCAATCCCTCAACCCTTAAACCCTTAAACCCAAGTAAACTCTCTACCCTAATCCCTCAGCCCTCAACCCTTAATCCCTCAATCCTTAAGCCCTTAAGTACCCTCTACCCTCTACCCTCTACCCTCAATTACCCTTAAACCGTAATCCCTCATTAACCCCTATACCCTCTACCCTATACATGATTGGACCCTCAAACCTAATCCTTGAACCATATACATCCCTCAACCCTCTACCCTCAACCTTAAACCCTCAACTGACCTCTACCCTATACATTAAACCACCCTTAACCTTCAATTCTCAACCCTCATTAACCCTTAATCCCTCAACCCTTAATCCATCCCTCCCTCTCTAACCTAATCTCAATCCCTCAACCTTATACCCTCAACCCAATACCCTAAACCCTAAACTATTAAACCCTCTATGTCCCTCTACCCTCAACGTCCCAATACCCTCTACCCTTGTCGACCCTAGTAATCCCTCAGCCCCAATCCCTCAACCCTTAAACCCTTAAACCCAAGTAAACTCTCTACCCTAATCCCTCAACCCTCAAACCTTAATCCCTCAACCCTTAAACCCTCAAGTACCCTTTACCCTCTACCCTCAACCCTCAAGTACCCTTAAACCCTAATCCCTCATTAACCCCTATACCCTCTACCCTATACATGATTAGACCCTTAACCCTAATCCTTGAACCATATACGTCCCTCAACCCTCTACCCTCAACCTTAAACCCTCAACCGACCTCTACCCTATACATTAAACCGCCCTTAACCCTCAATTCTCAACCCTCATTAACCCTTAATCCCTCAACCCTTAATCCATCCCTCCCTCTCTACCCTAATCCATCAACTCTATACCCTCAACCCTAATCCCTCAACCCTATACCCTCAACCCAATACCCTAAACCGTTAAACCCTCAACGTCCCTCTACCCTCAATGTCCCAATACCCTCTACCCTTGTCGGCCCTAGTAATCCCTTAGCCCTAATCCCTCAACCCTTAAAACCCTCACCCTAATCCCTCAACCCTTAAACCCTTAAGTACCCTCTACCCTCTACCCTCAACCCTCAAGTACCCTTAAACCCTAATCCCTCATTAACCCCTATACCCTCTACCCTATACATTGGACCCTAAAACCTAATCCTTGAACCATATACGTCCCTCAACCCTCTACCCTCAACCTTAAACCCTCAACCCTCTACCCTATACATTAAACTGCCCTTAACCCTCAATTCTCAACCCTCAACCCTTAATCCTGTTTGAACTAAAAAATATCACATTTTTCAATAGCCTCCACCCACCTATCCTCCACATTTCACAGAAATTCATCACATTTTACTTTTATGATCAATTCAAATTGTTGAAATTTGTGTGACAAGATCCATTTTGTAGCCCACATTTCCAAATTGACACACCTCTAAATGAGTTTGAGACTCCATAATATTTCCCCAATCCTAAATAAAAATTAGCACTATAAAAAATAAAATAAAAATAAAATAGCACTATCGGCCTAACAATGCCTCATCGACAAAGCCCCCATCATAGCCTCGCTAATGGCCCAATGAAAGCACTTCATAACCTAGTATTGGTGTAACAATACCCTATCAGGTTGACTCTTAAGGTGCTCTCCTCAATAGATCAATAGAGTCAACAAAAGTAAGCACATCATTGTAACTCATGAACATCAGTGGAATGAATGTTTACTTTCCCTCGATGGCCTGATATAATCACAAATTATCAATAATTAAAATATATCGGGGGAATTAATGTGTATCGGGGTAATATATTCTGGCATCCCGTAGATAGACCAAAGGAAAGTTGTTCATCAGTGGAGAAGGTGGATATCGGTGGAATAAGGATCGTAGTCTCATCAATACAACAATGATGATTGTACTAATTGATGTGAGATCCCAAGGCATCATCAAGATATTTAAAAATAAATGCTTTCCTCCGATGACAAGATTGAAACAGGTGGTGTATTTATGAGCCAAAATTGAAGCACAAGTTGATCACATAATTGTCGCATAGTCTGGAAGATTTTGTTGAGGATAGAAGCAGAAAGGAGAAGCTAGGAGTTCTTATGTAGTAGAAACTAGTGGAGGTGAGACCCAGGTAAGTACACAATTCCCAGCTAAGAAGTTGTATTTTTTCAAAAGATTAAGAATTCAAACAATGGAGGAAAACACAACAAAACCCAAAGCTAAGAAACAAAAAACTAAGAAGAGACCCCTGAATCAAGACCTGATAGATCAATGCCTTGGGTTGGGGCCAAGACCTAGGAGGAGTGCTCTAACGAATCCTTCAATAGATAAATTATTAGATAAACATAAGGGCTTGGGAGATATTTGGACACCACGACGTGGGTATGAACTCTTCATGTATCATTACATAAAACAATTTAGGTTTCAGCCAGTCTACAACCCGTGGAGGTTGAACTTGGGAAAACTCGTGGTGCCCAACGTGTTCATAAATGTATAACTAATTAAAGCTTTGGCTAGCAGATACGACCCCAAGAGGAGAACTATTCAATCACATAATGGGGCTGATGTGCTTGTTATTTCTAAGGATTTAATTTCTAATGTGTTTCAGTTGGATTATCCTATGAACTTTCCATTCACGGTTAGAGACCTCTTGACAGAGTATCACCATATGGATACTAGCTACAAACGATGGAAACTACCCTTGCATAGGCCCAAGAATGAAGGAGGACAACTCAGGAGGTTTTCAAGCAATGAAAACCCTCCTTTTCATGAGGACTTGTTTGAAGAATACTTGTGATACACTTATTATTCAGCTGGTCAGGTCTTGGGGGTAGAGGTCCCACCTTTCATGTCTATTGCCCCAATGGTCTTAGCTGTAGACATACAAAGCATTGATGCCAGATCATTCAATTATGCTAGATACTTGGCCAATGACCTAAACTAGGAGCTTGAAAAGATTAAAACTAACAGTGAATATATTCATTTCAAACATTATTCTCTGTTCATGCATTTTCTCGTGCACAAGAGACATGTTAGAAGGGTCTAGAGTGAAGAATTAAGAATAAGAGATACATATGAAAATGGAAACCTCAAACCTATACAAATGTGGACTTCATTGTGGGATAGTCGATTTGGTAGATCTCATTATCTTTATTTTGAGGAGTTTTTTGTGAAACCATTGATGAAGTTGTTGGGATATTTGCATGATTATAACTTATCCCCAGAAGTACAAAATTTTCTAAGACCAAAGGAAAATGACCCAAGGAAGAAGGTGAATCATAACTAGGGAGACTGGTATGCTTTTCTTGACTGCATAGTGATAAGGGTTTATGGGTTTGAAGGAACTCCACACTTGCTGCCAGGAGTAGTTCCTAATAGAATTTCCTACTTAGAAATTGTGAGGCAATTGGAAAAATATGATGCCAAAAACCTTAAAGGACACAACACACAATCAATTATGCCAAGCATTTTATGTTTTGGAGACTTTACAGTGGTTACAAATGAGGGATATGAGGAAATTGATACTAAATTAGCACAGTATAACCTCCCTCTAGGCAATAAAAGGGAAAAATTTGATGCAAAAGGCTTTATTCACAAAGCAAGGCTATCACAGGGGTTATCAGGATATGATCATGTGTTCTCAGATGAAGATGCGATCAAAAACTATGATGAAGCCTCTACCACTGACAGAGTCATTGCATATAATAGGGTTATGCTCACATAGGAATGGAAAAGAAGAAATGTCCCATCTTATTTGAGGGCATTTAGTGAGATACAAGATCCTCTACCAAGGATTGAGCAACTCATTGCTCATGTGAATGAATTGGTAAAGGATTTTCCTTCATTTTTATTTGATGCCACTCATGTAACCTATTCAGGAGTGCAGGTTGAAGATATAGGGCTCTTAGATTATAATCCTTCATAGCCAACTCTTGAGGTGAGTTTTTCTATAGATACTGATATAAGTGAAGATGAGGAGAGTGATGAGGAAGATGAGCAAGTACAACAAATAAGTTCTCTTGTAATTGCACCATATGAGCCTCCTTAGAAACATAATGTTGTATGATTTGAAGCATGAAATGAATTATCTGATGATGTTAGGGTCAAGGCTGGACAAGAGTTCATTTCTGATGAATATTTTGTTAAGTCTTTTGAGTTTAAATCATTTGTTTATGAATAAAAAGGAAAGAAAATGAGACAAAAGATGCAAGATGTCACTCCTGAACGAGAGGCTGCTGCTTTGGAAGAATTGAATTAAGAAATAGACAAAGAGATGGAGTCCACCACTCCTGAGAGAGGGAGAGAGTTACTTCAGGAAGTTGGAGTATTGATTTTTCTCAGGTGGGATATAAGCTCTATAATTGTGTTTGATAGTTTCAGAAAGAGGGGAAAAAATAATGAACTTAACAGAGGAAGCAAGTGATAAGATGTATTCAGGATCTGGATACAATCCAGATGAGGCCACCTTGCTTATTTGGTCACTGTACCCCCATGACAAAAGACTAGCTATGATTGATAATCCAAACCAAATTTTTGGACATCTCTTGGTCCAAAGAGTAGGGGATACCAATCCCATGGAGACAACAAAATTGAATGTCAATGTGGCAAAAGTCACCAAAGTACAGATTGATAAGCTGGTTAAAGAAAATGATAGGTTGAAGAAGGAATTGGCATATCAAAGAGATATCATCTTCCTCTTCCACACCAAAGTTGTATTCCCCATGGCTTGAAAAGGATAAGAGAGTATTGGATGAAATGGCTGATACAATTTATTGGAAAAATTGCCACTCGAAATCTCAAGAAAAATGTAAAGAATTGGAGAAAGAAGTCAAAACCATCAAGTATAATACTGCATCTAAAATGATCAAGGGGAGATTCAATAAGATGATGAAATGTGTTGATGAATATTGGAGACAATTTAAGTAGGTATACTCAACAATAGAGGAGAATGAACGACTACATGGGAGAATAATTGAAAAGAGAGAGGAGCTTCAACACAAGCAAATACTGAAAGGACAAATAATGCAGACACATAACAAATTGGTAGAATCACACAATGCATATCATAACAGGCTCATCGAAGATCTCGATTGCTTCAATTTGACTCCAACACTTTATGATGATATGGGAAATCCTCAAGAGTATGATGATTGGAAGGAAGAGTTTGATGCACTTCTGACTGCTGCACTACACGAAATCAATGATGAGGACATAATTTTACAAAATACTCACAAGCAGCTCAAGAAGATGATGTATAGGGAATATGATATGAGGGAAGTGATCTCCAATATAGATACTTGTGTTGAACAAGATTACATTCATCACCTCTCTGCATTTAATTTGTTCCTTAACCAAACTATAGATATACCAGACACAACAGGACAACCATCGGGATGAAAGGAGTCAACCAACAACATGAGCACCCTATCATGGAGTAGAAGCTTTGAACAGATCTTAGGTGGTCACGAACTTCTGCTTGGAGATTAACAGATTGGTGCATTCATTTGCTGCGATATTTTTTTTTCTTAATTATGTTTAGTTATCAAACAACATGACTTTTTATAACAGGTCTGTAGCTTGTTGCCTCTCATATATATATATATATATATATATGAGAGACCAAGACCTGAATAGATCATCGTCACATCATTTCCATTTAGGGTAGGCATTAGTAAGAAGATAGATTGCACCAATTCTCCCATCCATCTCATATCAGAAACTATTGTTATAATGCATATTATTCAAAGATAAATATAATGGAGAAGGTTATGAATAATTGTTAATTTGCTCTCAAGTGCTCAACTGTTGTGTGGATTTTTATGCTTATATGTTATTTGGCTGTCTCTGAAGTGGTTGTTTATGTTATTCAAATTGAGTGTGTGAAAATACATTTAATTTGTCAATACACATCCGTTGTAATTGTGTGATGTTGTTGACTGGTTTCAATGTGCAGAAGAATTAAAGTTCCTTTTAAGAAATCAAATTTGATAGGTTCCTATTTGGATTAAAGTCCTTTTGAATAGATTGTCTTAATTGGTTTCCTTTCACATATGAATTAAATCCTTTCACAACTTCACAGTAGCATGAGGGGATATCACTAGGATTACTAAGAAGAGCCCAAATTACTGACATACTTGCACGTTTGCACAAGGTGCAAACATTCAGAGTGTCCAATTGTTCAAGTTAAGTTGAAGAGTGAATCTACCCATCTTACAAAATGCTATCTCCAAAACCATCATTCACCCCTCCACTCCATCCACCCAATAGAAGTAGGCACTGGTCATAATTAGATATTGCATACAAAATACAACTCACAAAATTGAATTCCCAATTACTCTGATTAGAAATTAGTCACCAAAACTCTATATCTACTCCACCTTCACGTTCCTTAGTGATTAGATTGCTCAATTCAGGAACCATATTTACCTATAAATATTCCTTATTGTTCAGGTATACCAGCCTAGGTCTGGCAGAACCTGAAGAGTACAAGGTAATCAGTCTTGTTTACCTTGTTCGTGGACCAAAGGTGTATTAAGGGATTGGCACCCCCTTATGGTTTAAAACTTGCACTTTTGAGACCTAACAAATCCCTCAACCCTTAAACCCTCAAGTACCCTCTACCCTCAACCCTCAAGTACCCGTAAACCCTAATCCCTCATTAACCCCTATACCCTCTACCCTATACATTGGACCCTCAACCCTAATCCTTGAACCATATACGTCCGTCAACCCTCTACCTTCAACCCTCTACCCTATACATTAAACCACCCTTAACCCTCAATTCTCAACCCTCAACCCTTTATCCCTTAACCCTCAACCCTTAATCTGCACAAAGTACTACGGTAAAGGAAAAAAATTCTTTGTTTATGGTTATCTGGAGGAATAAATGGGGAATGCTGGTGACAAAATGGATCTTGTCACACAAATTTTTGCATTTCATGTTAAATACAACAAAAAATCAAAGGAAATAGATCTTTTGAGGCAAGTGAAATTTAGGCAAGCAACTGAAGGCTAGTGAATATTGGGGAAGGAATTTTTGTTCTAACACCCTTAATCCCTGCTAGATTAGAAAAATCAAGCACCAAATTAGGTGCTACATCAGGCGCCAAATTAGGCACAAAAAGGCTCTAAAGCAGGCTCAAAAATAGGTGCTACTTAAGGTGATAATATCAGAGCTAAGGTAGACGTTAATCTGGTTGCTATTTAGGCACTAATCTGGGCGTTAAAGTGGGCGTAGTTTTTTGGCGCTAATCTAGGTGTTGATAAGGGAATTTCACGTCAGCTTGTTTTGGTGGGCACAAAAAATACCAAGAATAGTGCCATCCTGAAAAATAGCACTAACTTTTCCCCAAAAATGGAGAGAATACATTAAAACAATGGGAGGAAGCAAAAAAGGGAGCTAATCATAGGGATTTGTTGTAGTGCAACAAGAAAGAAGGTGGATTCACTCCTATCTGGAACAAGAAGAACTTCATAAAATTTTCTCCTAACAAGTATTCTCAATCTTTCAATGGTAATTGCTATTCTTGCAATAAGATTGGTCATAAGGCTATTGAATGAATAAGTACGATGAGTCAGAATTCATTTATGCCTCCAAGGTACAATGTTATGAACTCTTAATCATTCTAAGGCCATTATTTTTCTTGTAATAAATTTAGGCATAAGGTTGTTGATTGTAGATAGAGAAGAAATGATAACACTGGTAGAAGATCCTTTGTGCCCAAAAGATACAATTCTATTTCATTTCATGGATATTTCTATGCATGCAAAAATTTTGGTCGCAAGGATGCAGGATGCAAAACTAAGGCTAAGAGGAACAACTTTATTCTAGAGCACAACATAGTGTGTTATAAATGCAATAAGGTTGAGAAAATAGCAAAGTCTTGTAGACGTTTTGAAACCCTAAATTTACAAAAGAAGGGTAACAAAAGGGTTTGGAAGGAAAAGCAAGTTCAGGAAAATGAGAAGAAGGATAATACTGTGCTTATGCATTCTACACAAGATCCTAAGACAAACTAAGATAGAACATTATCTCAGGGGGAATTTTTCACTTGGAAACCCCTTTTGCCCCTTGAAAAGGACAAGTTGCTGAAGATTTTAGCATAGAAGATGAGTTGGTTCAATTCCTTTGGTATGCAAAACTGCTGGGAAATAATGAATCTTTTGATAAAGGTTCTAGAGCAAATAAATGGTTTGTAGAGGTGTGTTGAGCTTTATTTCATCCCTGTGTTGACATAGAGAATTTTGGTAGAGGGTTTACCAAAAAAAGAACAAATGCATTTATGGAAAAAAGAGGGATTTTTGATCTCATTCAAATGATATCAAGTATGTGCAAGAGCTAGGGAAGTGAAGAAGGTTCTCAGTGAGCTGCGTGCAAGCCCTAACGACAATATTCCTATGTATTTCTCTAGTTTTCTTATAAAACCCTAATATTCAAATAGTACTATCATGGCTACACCAATTTTCATTGATGTTGTTGAGAAGCCAAGGCAAAATTTCAAGAAACACTCATACATATCTATTGTGACTAATAAAGTTGTAGCTTTTTCTCATGTTTCGATAAAAGTGATTCATTCTAAAGATGTCCACATCTACATTCACTCTTAACTGAGTGAGTACAACCATCTAAATATGGAAGAGTTTAGATACAATCATCTCTTGTGTGATTATTTTCATCTCAAGCTAGAGTATGAAAATGTGGAAGAAAAAGGTTTAGATATATGGAAGGGTTTCCCCAAATTTTGCTTCGAAGATGAATGGATCAGAATTTCCTTGAGCTAGATTCATGAAGATATATTTTGGCTTGATCAACCACACCTAATACAAAGGATGCTATCAGGGTTGTAATTGGATTGTGCTCCATTGAATATGTGCTGGCACCAAAAGCCGTGAAAAATGAAGTAGTTATTAAGCTTACTGGAGCCAAATTTGATAAAAGAACCCTAACTATGGATGTCATCTCTGACTTAGGGGTACAATATGCCATGATGGGTATTGCATACAAGGTTTACTACACAAATAGGGAAGGATTTGATACCACCACCACCATCTACATGGATCATAAAATGGTGAAGGATGGAAAATATTATGAACTTTGTGAGATCTTGTAGTAGTAGTTGTTGGAGAATTCGTAGAGAACCAAGGATTAACACTACATTTTTAGTATGACACTTTTATTATTTGCCTTATATTTTATTTCATGAAAGAAATGCCTAGTTTGAAGAATGTAGTCCAAAGAAGGGATATTCCTATTGCACAACATATTAAGGATCACTTTACTAATACTAAACAATGTGACACAATGTTCTAGGGTTTCTTCAAAACATTTCAAAATGAAATGCAGAAGAGGGATAGGATACCCTCACAAGTTGTGGAGAGATATAATAATGAAATCAATTTTATGGTGGATAGAGATAACTACTATATGGAGGCAATTGAACCAAGAACTTCATGGATACAAGTTTTTCCCTATGAGGTCTCCAAACTTGATTGGATTGCATATGTTGATATTTTTCTCATCAAACCTAAGGATCTCATTGTTGAAAGGTTTGGCACATATGATGAAATAACCAGCAATAAAATCAAGAAAAAAGATAGAAGAAAATATGGGGAAGAAGTCCAATGTGGGGATGATGATGTATGAATTGGAAAAGGTATTTGGAACTCCTAAGGGTCCTGCAAAAGCATCACAATTCACTACTACACTAGCTCCTAGAAGGATAAGTAGATTTTCCTTTGTTACTGCTATAGCTTTTAGACCTACTCAAATACCTCCTAGCAGAAGAAGGGATGCTACTATAACACCGGTGCAAACTAAGACTCCTAAAAGAAAGAAGCCTAGACCTAAGAAATAGGAAAAAAAGGGAAAAGATAAATCTTATGAATGTGGATGATGATGAAGAGGATGAAGAAGAAATGAAAGCTTTTGTTTCGAGAAGAAGAAAGAAAAGAACAAAACATGGAGAAGAAGAAGAAATCCCCTTGTAGAAGAAGAAATGAAAGGAGATTGTTGATGAGAAGACTGACAAAAATCCTTTGGTCAAACATGACCCTTTGGATTATGGTGCAGTCTTTAATGGGATTGTCAAATATGGTATATTGAATGATACAATGGAGTTGCATTTGGATGTCCCTCTAGAGGACAAGGCAATTGAAAATGTTGTTATTGAATACATGTTGAAGCAAAACATTCTCTTCAGTGACATTGTAGACAAAGCTTTGGATAGCCTTGCTAAGGCTTTAAGACAAAGAAGAGAATATGCCATCAAGGCCGATGAAGAGATAAAATTGAAAGCAATTGACAAAGCCAAGATTATTGTTTCCCATGAAGAAAAAGAGATGACTGTTAGAAGACAAGCCAAGGAGCTCCAAACTAAAAGAATAATAGATCTATTTATGAGCATGGATGAAGATGTCAAGAGGAATATTTGGAGTGAAACTCAAGAATCTACACATAAAATAATTAGTGAATTGAAAAGTGAAGTTGATGCTGATATTGATGTTGAAACAAATGTACAATTGACTTTTGATGAACAAGAAATTGAAAATATGCCTCTTTTGGAAAACACAAGTGAGAAAAATATATCTAGTCAGTAAGAAGTGCGAGGATCCTTTAGAATTAAAGAAGAAGAAGGTGTCTTCAGTGTGCACAAAATGAAAGAAGTATTTGGTATGGAGATGGAAGATGAAGAAGAGGAAGAAGAAGAAAAAGAGAGAAAAATGATAAGCAAAATGAGGAGTTTTCTCCTCTGGAGAATATTGGTGCAGGAAATCAAGGTGAAGTAGGTGTTCCTCCTCTGGGTAATTCAAGAAATGATGGGAAGATGAGAGAAGATAATCTTGAGATAGTTCAAGATGCAAAAGAGAAGACAACTATGAAGCAAGATGCTTCTATAGGTCAAGGTTATTCATCATCTGATTCCTTTAAGGACCTACTAGGGATGTAGATGCAATTTCAACCTATGGTAACAACCCAACTTCTATAAATCGCTACTCATGAAGGACAAGTTGAACTGTCAAGCATTTCTACCCTTCATAAGTTACAACTGGGAGATATTTTGCATGCTTCCGCAAGGAAAAATATTTTCCAAGAACATGTGAAGAAGACTGGCTTAATTGATGATGCGGTAAATATTATTCAAGAGGATTTACCAAAGGTAAGCATTGATGCTTTCTTGGATCCAAAATAGAAATTGAAGTTGTTGATGGATTCTTTCAAGGATCATTCTTGACACATTGAGCAGAAGGAAGAGCAAGAGGCCTTGAGGAAGATAACTGATAAGAGAATGGCTGAAGCATCTGACCGGTGTGCTAGTGCAAACAATAAATTAGAGGAAAATATAAAGATGTTTAAGGATTATATTGATGAAGTCACTGCTCTTTATCAATTTTTTTTGAAATGGCCAAGCTCCACCAAGAACATCAAAAGTTAGATTGACTCCATTGAGTCACATGTTACTCAATTGGCTGAGACATTTGTTTTATCAAAATATCTAGATGGGTCCACTAGGGAACAAATAGAAAATATTCATTTGTAGTTGTCTTTGCTTTTGGATCAAAGAGAAAAAATCAAGAAATAGTTTGGTCGGCTGAGGGAAGTAGTCAACTTAAGACTTGCTTCATTATTCGGGTTGCTTACTAAAGCAGAAAAGATTGAGCAAAAAATGAAGGACCAAACAGTGTGGATGAAGCTGATGATTTGTGTATGCAATTTGAATGCCAAAATAATATTCTCACCTTAGAAAAATCAAATTGGTTTACAAATCTGGTGTAACTTAAGGTAATTTACAAAAATACTCTACCTTCTAAGAAAGTTGCAAAGGTGTAGATAAGAAATTTTTGTCTTTGTATAGTCTTATGGAGGATTACAGTATCATTTTTTGGTTTTTTTTTTTAAAATATTTTGTATATAGCATCAATTTTGGGGCATCTCCATCTTAGGGGGAGTATTTTTGGTAGAAATCATTCAGTAAAGGGGAGTTCATACAATTTTTGGGCTATTATAAGTAGAAGATATTATGCCCTTTTTCCTTGATGTCAAAGGGGGAGAGAAGAATTGTAGATAAATAAGTGTTTCCATTAATGAAAAGGGGGATATTGTTGGTAATATGTGTTGTCATTGATGTCAAATGTGTGAGATAAATATTGTATAATACTTCGAAGACAGTTGATGTACAAAGATATCTGTTGATACAAGTCAACAATGCAGTATGAGGAAGATTGGTGATCAATCTAATGTCTAAGTATGATGCAAAGGTGGGTACATTTGTTCCAATATGTTTCTAGTATTCCTACATTGATATCTTACCAGTTTGGTGTACCACACTAAGAGATAAGTTGTAGAAGTTTTGCTAAGGCAATCAAAAAGTATACTCTAAGACGGTTTCATGATGTTTTGGTCTGCATCCTTCTACAGAGAAAGATTTTCTCTTTCGGTTTAGAAGATAAGATGGTCAAGATGTGAAGGTGTTATATGGAAGAATTCAAGCGATTACACCTTCTGCAGTGAAAGATAAAAGTAATAATGTTCTGGTCTATGTTTTGGTAGAGTAAAGTGTTAATGAAGGCATGTTGGAATGATAAGAATTACTTTAGAGTGATAGATATGGTTGTGTAGACTTGGGGATATGTTAAGAAAGGTGTAAGAGATTTTCCATGTAAGTCTCAGGTGTTTTGGTGTACAACAATGTAATATCCTATGTTTTGAAGTGTTACAGTCTATCCAAAATGCCTTGTTTTCATCAATTTAATATGTTTCTCTTCTTGCACCAACATATGATGATTAGTTTCTTTAGGAGAAGGTTGAAGAGATATTATAAATAGACTACATTACTCACATCTTGGTCTGCATGATGTTTTTGGTCTCTCCCCGGTGGTGTAAAGTTGAATAGTTGGCAGTTTTGGTGGTGTTGTCATTGTTTGGGTTGGCATGCTTGTTTCCTTCATCTTTAGTTGATATTGATTAATTAGTTTATCTTTGGATGTTGTGTTGTGATGTTTTTTGGTCCTGTCATGTTGTTTGTTGATTCACAAATCATTTTTTCTTCATAATGTATGTGTTTGGAAGTCGACCTTTGTTGTATCATACATTTCATTTAAAGGTAATCTTGGAGCTGACCTAATTGAGGTTTTGAGTTGTTACATAGGGTATTTATAGAAGAAAAAATTCATTTGTGAATGTAACTATTTCTAGTGAATTGAGATTGGGAAGTATATTGAAGATGAAGTGTGCAAAGTCAGTATGATGGAGTAATTATGCAAAAAAGGGACTACAACATCAACATATATTGGATGCTTCTTTATAGCAATTCATATTCATGTATTCATTATAATTTTCATGTCTACTATTGGCCTCCTCTAATGGTTCACTAACTAAGCCCTTAGAGCTGTGAGTTAGAGATTAGACATCTAAAATAAGTAGCTATCTTGCTCATCATGAAGGTGCATTTCCTTGTCAACCTAGGGATGCAAACTTGAAATAGGTCAACACTATCTGTGCACTAGGACTCAATTGTAGTCATCCTCATCCTACAAATAGAAAAGGAACAATACTGAAAACTAAAATGCTTGAAAGGAATTAACAAAAAATGTTGAATATGAATTATCAACTAAACTGATCTAGAATGGATAACAAAAATAGCAATTTCAACAAACAAACAGGAAGTTACTCTGTCTGCCTTGGCTGCAAGAACAGTCACAGAAGAAAATTCCAATGGCTGCAGGAACAGACAATTGTTGAAACCAAAACTAATTACTGAATAGAAAAATAACTATTAAACTATGTGGGCCCCCTTGAATGAGTCTTCCCTAAGCTAATTCAAATGCAACAAATTAGAATATCATTTTATTCCTTGAAAACATGATTACAACATATCGACAATATGACTATATTTATTAAACTGAAAATGCAAGTACAATCTCAGTACATCCAACCTTATGAAAATGGGCATTTGAACATTATTTATAGAGGGAAAAGCTTCTAATTAACCCTAACTAACTAGATAGTCGACTCCAACATAATAGGAGAATGCCATTTATTGAAAACATGGAAAAGAGGGAGGAAGTTATGCATGCACCAGATTTAGTCAAAGTAGACTTGCCTCAACGAGGATCCAACATAACACACTTCCTATATTTTCTCAACTAACATACATGATCATTTAAAAGGTAAGTTACAACGTCCTCACGAGCTAGGAGTTTCCCTCCATTGGAAGTTTCCCTCCATTGAGAGTTTCCCTCCATTGACCTCTTTAATGACCATCTTTTTGACTTCCTTAGCAGCCGACCAACTGGTAGGAGCTTCTTCCACTTTGCAAGCTTCATTTACATCAACATCTTAATGTGAACCTGCATAATGACATTAGCACACACAAAACAATTGCATATTCATAATTACCTTAAAATAACATTCATTCAACCACATGTAAAATTAACATGGATATATCACATAGTAGGTTAATATTATCAAAAGTCACAAGGATAAGTTCATGCCCAAGGTTCATTAATTTAGGGAAACAACATGGAGAGTTTCAAAAACTAGGTGCTAAAGTCTATAGTAACAACATAAAATATATGATAAACCCTATCAAAATTGAACCATTATTTAGACTCATCGTCTCCCCCATCCTAATAATTTGTTGGTCCTCTAGTATAGGGAGCTCTATTCCTTTGCCTTGTCAAAGCTCTAAAGTCACCAACTACTTCCTGTCCTTGACCAGTCTCTGAAGTTGGATCCCAGTAGAATCCCTACTTGTTTTCCAATCTACTCCACCTTGGCCTTTCTATATCTATATCATGATAGTATTTGTAATCTGGTATTGGACACAATAGAGTAGGTGGTTGGAATGTCAATGGAAGCCAATAGTGATGCCTCATCCTTCCAAGCTATATGTACCTAGTGTTTCATTTACATGCTGCAGAATAATTTTGCAAGGAATAGGGTTCAACTTGTTTTAACTGATTTGACAAACTATTCCATCTCTGTGATAGGTATCCCAATATTGTTTTCCCCATAGTAACAACTACCTTCTCATATTCTTGGTATGCTTCATCCCTAGAAGGCATGATCCTATTTTTGTAGCTTGAACGATAAAGAATTTTGTGCCATGTATAGTAAATGTTTGAAGGGTTACTAGATTCAACTCTGAGAGACAAGGGGGTATGGAGTTCTCTTTCCCTATACATTTTAAACTGCTACCCCCAGTTGAATTCATTTTGGATCCATGACATGAATGCCCTCAAGTGAATATCTCCAATGTATAACAATGGGTTCCAGTCATGATCATTAGGCACAACATAATTATGCAAGTACAATTCACACAACAAATTTTTAACTTCAAGAGGAGAGGATTGGTAGGCTTGGAAAAACTCATGTGGGGTTTCAATAGAAGGGTTTAAACCTGAAATAACCCTTGACAACTTGAA
>VDFB02032753.1:27566-114534 GCA_007258455.2 Sequoia sempervirens
TCGCCTAGCTTGAACCTAAACTTTGGGTTTGAAGAGTGACAAAAGTAATACATAGTGCTCTTCATTCTCAATCCTCATGCCTTTAGAGTGAGGTAAGTTAGGGCAGCCCCCCACTCTTAGCTCTGCATGACTTAGAGCCTTGACGTGGTTGGTCCCCCTCTCTTATAGTTACATACACTATCTCAATCTAGGACTTAGCCAATCTCCCAAAAACACTTGTTCTTCTCTAGAATATATTCATATTGATTCATAGTCAATTCTACAATGGGTTGACATCAATGAAAATACCATACACCATCATGCTCATGTTGTCAACAATCTCCCCCTTTATCATTGATGGAAACACACTTCATTGCTTCACTCCCCATTTGACATCAATGGCAAAGGGTGTACTAAATTTGCATTACATCCTCTTAGTGATATATCCACATGAGAATAGCTCCCCCTTTCTATGTTATCCATCACCAAATAGACAAAATTATACCACAACACCATCTACTAACTCTACAAATATACATTGAGATAAAAAATTGACTATACAATTTAAAAGTGTACACCTTAATTAGATGAGGGTAATATACCCAAGTATATGATACCTTTAATTTCGTAAGGTGTGCCTCCCAATCCTTCTTGGCGAAGGAAAGCATGTAGTTGTGACTTTCAAATTATTTATATAAGTCTTCTCCTTATTCCAGAGAGCTAGGCATTGTTGTCATTTGCACAACCTTCTTTGCATTGGCCAAAACTTCAATTAAGGATCTAAGTCTTAGACTTACTATATCTTGAAGCTTATTGTACTACTTTATGACTTTATCCTTTTGTTCATGAAGTAAAAAGAATCGAGAGTGAAGATTTTTAATGACCACTTGAGTTGCTCCATCCCCATCATTCACTGGATCATATACACTTGAGGACTGAGCAATTTGAGACTCAATTAAGTCCATCTGATCTTTTATTCTCTTTGTAGATGATGGCCACTTCAAAAAAATTGAAATTGTAATGCCCACACCAGAATATCAATAAATAAAAATAATTTAATGAATTAGTTAGAAAAGATAACCAAAATATAGGAGAAAATTCCCAAGTAAAAGTTTGATAAACTTAAATTCATAAAACATAGCTATGGAATTATATGTGAAATTCGTAAATTTTATCATTAGATACAACATTTCCTTTACATTATACACATTAGACAAGAATTTCCTCCATTCACCAAATGAATAGATGCTCTCTTAGCTTCATTTTCTTGCACAAATAGACAACCTATAACTGCACAACTAAATGCAAACATTAGTTTCCACATTGTTCATCAATAAACGAGTAAAAGCAAGAAGTTGGGTACACGAAGAGGGGAAGTTTCGACCAAAAAAATTCTCACAGAAAACGTGTACGCTTTATTAAAAAATGCGTATGCATTATGCTTCGGGTACCCGAGCCTAAAAAACATGTATGCACTAAAAAACACGTATGCGTTATATAACACATACACATTTTATAACATGTAAAAATTGATTATTTAAAAAAATAAAGACTTTTTAGAAACGGGTACATGCTTTAAAAAGGTACCCGTTTCTAAATTATTATTATTTTTTAAATAATAAAGAAAATAAAGAACACATATGCGTTTTGTATCACGTACGCGTTTTTAAAATTAAAAATTCCCAACCCACATGCTGCCTCGGTTTTAGGCTTGGGAAAGTCTTGGCAATCCGAGCCTTAAGGCAGATTGAAGAAAAATGTCCAACTTTGACAATATGGCTGATTGACTTTTTTTTTTAATCAATCTATAAAATTAAAACCATTAGAGAACCCACGATGCTCTACTTTTAAATATATAATTTTTATTAATATTGGATTATGTTTTGCTATTTTAATTAAATTTCTAATAAACTAGTCCAACAAACAGAATATCGGGTTTTTGTTTTAATAACTTTTTTTTGGTTAAGTTTCTTGTAAAAAAAATTATATGGCATCAAAATTCAGACAATTCTCTACACAATGAAAAAAATAAATTCAAAAAATGTTTAATTTAGGTCCAGTTATGCTATCCATACACGTTGATTTTTAAAAACAACAATTAAGGCCAATAAAAATTTAATTAAAAAATATATATTCAACCAAAATTTACAAAAAAAATCTAGACTAAACTTCATGTTTTTAGCTCTCATTTCCCAAAAGGAATTAGCAAAACATTTTTTTTTTGGGTCAAAAAGTGTTGTTTGTACACGTGCTTGGTATTGTAAAAAAAAGGGACCTTTAAAAAGTGGTTTTTTATAGATCCCTATCAAAATTTAATTTCTATAATCTGGGTATTTGAATAATTTACATATTTGGAAACTAGATTCAAAATTATAAATTTCATATTACTAACTTTTTTAAAGATTCATTGTGTAAGTGCCTCAAATTTTTAGTCCAAGTATGACAAATTCTGAAAAACAGCAAAAACACTTCCACTTTTTGAGCTTTTTGTGTACCCAACTTCTTGCATCAACCCAAACATAACTCAAAGCAATATACCAGCCTAAGGCCCTAAGGGGCTGACTTAATTTCTTGGGGGCTCATCCATGATGGCCTTGCCTACGTACGTGTAGCGCAGAGACTTCATAGTTCCAGACTTGAACTTACAACCTCAAGAGCTCATGAGGAAGACGACATATGCAACACTCAACGATACTTTTCTCATAACCCATAATATACTAATACAAGAATCATCACATACCGCTATAGATAGTACATATTTTCATAATACAAATATGAACAATCAATATAATAATTATATATCTTCTTTGATTATATTCATAGATTATCTCACAAATCAATCTTAAAATATAACATTCACAAATGTAAAGATTCATAATTTCACTCTAGTTAACAAAATCATTCACTTTCCACTCTATCCTAAACTAAAATATCATATCAATCTCTATATCTAACCAAGACATAAGTATAACTTAAATATTAAAGATTTACCTTGATATCTACGAAATAAACAAGGTTCCCAATCATTATGAATTTTGAAGTTCAACAAAGCATGTGAACAAATACGCATAAACTCCATCAAGGACGCTATTTCCTTATGTACACTATTGAGAATCATAAATAAACCCATTCAGATTCAACCCTAATCAAATATCAAACTTAGCTTATAACTTCTAGCATTCTAACATCTATAATGTTAGCCATAAAGAAAACATCTAGGTCATGTTATAACATCTTGATAAATTGTAAATCTAAAGTGGGGCTAAATTATTTCGTATAACACTTATCAAACCCCATTCAATAGTAAACATTCATATTAATAAGATTTCTTTCAAACATAAACTATAACATTCAATACTTATTCATTTAATATATAAAGGGAATAAAATATATAAATCAGCAACCTATCCTTCACTTAAACTACTATGTAAGAAGGACTTAATAGCTCACTCGTTTAGCAATGAACACAATTAAATCAATAATAAACTCTAATTACTTGCTTCAATCAGTATTACATGGTTTACAAATACTGTCCCTTGATAAAGTTTCTTCTCTGTCCTAAAACCTCTAATATGCTAAACCATAAAAACTCAACTCAGTACTAACAATATAACAGATACTCAATTGAACATATATTAAATACTGTAGGAAGGATAAGGTACATTCCACAGTCAGGAATTCCATCAATCCAAATTATCAAAGAGATTGAAAGAGTAAAAAAACACGCATATACTTCCCAAACTACAACATTCCAACCTTCATAACTTTAATAAAAACATATTTAATCAAGATTGAAATATACTATCTTAAGATCTTAATTAAGAAAAGCTATACCTTGTAGAAGAAAAGAACCGAATACCTTAATCCTTGAGATTCTCTCAAACTTCTTCTCTTATACCCCGGGGAGCATCAACAATTTTTTATGATGGTTCTAGATATTACATTGTGAAATTAAAGCAAGATGTAACAGAGATATTAAGGATGCAATGACCTCTAAATGTGTTTTGTTTGGAAAGAAAATATATCACATATATATAGTTGTTCTTGAATGACTCCAATCTGAGAAAAAATAAAAATATGTTCCTTTTCTATTCATCGATCTTACAGCAAGAAGTTAATCTGAGCGTTAATTGTATCAACTATGCCCAAATTCCTTATCAAGAGAAAAAGCTAAAAATGAGCATCGGTCTTGATCAAAATGCAATTTTCACATACAAGATCCTATAGCGACAACATAAAATATAGTTCACCATATCGAAATCCAAAGCAAGTAACACTGGTTTAGGAATATTGACTATTTCCAAGCACCAACTAGCAACCTCACAAAAATTTCTGCTAGGAAAGGACAGATATATGCATTAGGGATAACATTTCATCGGGTTGATATACGCATTAGAGAGAATATATACAACTAGCGTGAAACTTTAGCCCCTTCTTCATAGCACCATAGAAAAGTTTTATTCATAGCGGAAGATTATGGGCTTTTTTCTAAACTGATCTACTTCTTTGGTACGAGGTAACCATCACTGTTCAACATCAGGTCTTGTAATTAACATCAAATTACATTGCTTGGGACAGGAGATACATTGAATAGAAGAGTTATGGTTTGCATCTTGTAAAGATCTTAACATACCTAAACCGCCTACAACATAAAGATCTGACATATTCTAGGGTGAATACGCGTGATTCAGAAAGCCTTAGCTATAGCATCTTATGGAACAAAAATAATGCAAGTCATATGGTAGTTATGCAAGGAAGGAAATTTACATTATCAACTATTGAGCATTTATTTCCTAAGCCGTAGCTACACCAAAAACAAGATGATATGCATAGTTATGGAGGGTTTTATCAAAGGATATTATATAAATGTTTAAATCAATGGAGTATCAAATAAAATGTTACAAATCTATACTCATGATGGACTATATGTAGAAGCACAGTGAGATAGAGATGTGGTCAAGGAGCAATTTAGAGAAAATAATGAAATCTAGGAGCAACAATATCGATACACTGAAGAACAATTTATTATAGGTAAAGAAACGGGAAGAATGTATTGCATACTTCACATTGTTGTTCTCTGCTATTTTTCCTCATGCCGCCATCGCTTCCTTCCCTTCAAGGCTGAAAGACAACCATGTTTGCTAATTGTGCGAGCCAAAATGATCTTTAAGCCACCTGATCCGAACATGTATCTTTAGAAATAATTTTATAGAACATGCATTGAGTGTATTAGAGATTGTAATTACATTTATGACTTCCCACTACATTTCATTGAGAAGATGCAAAGCTTCCTTTCCATTACTATATTGATTAAATCTTGCAATCATGGTGTTCCAAGAAATTGAATTCCTTTCCACAATTTTCTAAAATATATGATGTGCATAATATATGTTTCCACATCTAATGTACATGCTCAACATAGTATTCTCTATAGAAATATCCAAATCGCACACAATATTCTTTATTTTTGCATAGATTTTCTTGGTCTTTTCCAAATATTTTATGCTAGCACAGGGTATGATAAAACTCCTAATTTAGTAGAATAATTCATCACTCAACCTACTAGCATGCATGTATACACAACTCTTGAATTTGAATTCCTTCACAAAACTTAGGCAACCCTCAAAACACACATTAACAGTCATCAATTCCTCCTTGTAATAAAGCTTTGAAAATGACTTCCATAAAGGGTAGAATGAGCATATATAAGGATAATATTAACTAGAAAATGCTTCTTTATCAAGGAACTTATGACAAAAACATATAATATATGCCAATTTTTTTTTGTCACGCTTTGATGAATATCCATTCCCTATTTTGAGACTCCAACTTTAGCATAGGCATGGAAGATGTTGGTAAGAAAAATTTGTGTAATTTGACTTTATTGTACATATCCTATGTGATATTTTATGAAACCATAAATCTTTGAGGTTTTCTATTAAACAATTTGTATTCCTTGTTGATTCCTCCACATTTTGAATATAAATTTGCCAAGGTAGTCTCTATTATATTACCTAACATAATCCCTTTAGTTGTTATACTTTGGTGAACCCCCATACCGTGTTTCATCATACCATTAGGGAAAGAATGAGAAGAATACTGGTAAAAGGTCATGGAGATCTATATTTACATTTGTCATATATGTATTTTTTCTAAAATTTTGTAAAAATATTTTCAATAATCCCAATTTCTATGTACCTCTACTCATAGCATCTATGAGATCACATTCCTTCAATATTTTCCTCCAAACATCTCACATGACTGTTTCTATGCTTTCATGCTTTGCATACATTTATACCAAGCACTTACAATTATAACATTTGATAAAAATATTATTGATGGAGAGCGGGAGAGCGCACATGAAGAGGGATTTTGAAATCTGCTACTGGCGAGGAGGACTCAGAAGAGGACGATGGAGATCCATCCAAGGACAATGGTGATTCAGAGGAAGGAGTTGGCGTATGGACCTTGCATTGGACTAGACTATTGGCTGCAACAGAGTTTGTTGGGTTTGGTTTGGTCCCATTGGTGGTGGATGGGTTCTCTTCTTTTGGATGGAGGCTTTCATTTTCTACCGGTTCCTGGGTTATGGGCTTCGGTGGAGCTCGTTTCCCTGTTGGAGGTTTTCGTTCTCTGTCGTCTCCTGGCTTGTGGGTTTTGGTGGAGCTCGGTTGTCTATTGGAGGTTTTGGAACCTGTGAGGGTTTGTCTTTCACCTTCTCTTTGGCCCTTGCTCTTTTATAGCTCCATTTTCCTGTTAGGGGGGTTTGCTGTGAGTTTTTTTTTCTGTAGGGATGTGTGGAAGTTGTTTCTACCCTGACTGGGAGAGCTCATCGTTTGTTTATCTAAGGGTCTTTGTGATTGTCTTAGCTTCTTCTCTGTCCCCTTGGCAAAAAAATGGTGATTTTTTAATTTTTCTTCTCTCCTTGTACTTCGAAACGTATTTTGATTTTCTAGGAGCTCTTTTGCTTGGGATGCCTTTGGAATCTCATTGGTTTGTATTTTTCCAACTGTTGGTGCCTATTTTCCTTTGTCTTCATCTTTTGACCTATGGGTATCATTGTGGTGAGGGTTTTGTTGTCCTTCGCCTTCTTGGTTCTGTAGCACTGCTCTGTGTGCTTCTTTTTGTGCATCTTTGGGTTACTTTGACTTTTCTTATGGAGGTGGTCCTATCTTCTATTGAGGGGGAAATGGATGTGGCTGGAAGAGACCTTTCTCCTATTGAGGTGGAGTGGGATGCTACTAGTTGTGCCTGGAATTGTTGTTGGGGGGCTGGTGAAGCCCTTTTTTGTGGCTGCAAGGGAGTTGATGTTGGTCTATATGTTGTCTTCTTTTCTTTATCTTCTATAGAGGTGGAGATCATGAAAAGATTGTTGATCTTTGTGGTGTTTACTCTCTCGGATAAGGGGTGTTGTAGTCACAATGGTATGGTTGATTTTGGGTTTATCTCCTATAGAGGTGGAGAGAACAAATGGTTTTTGAAGATCACTATTGGAGTTTTGTGCATCTGTGGTGACCTTTCCTATAGAGGTGGAAAGGGTGTTTTGCTGAGATATGAAACTTTTGTTGTTGGAGGTTTGTTCCTGATCTATGCTTTGCAGGTTTTATTCTTGGGTTCAAGGTCCTTGTCTAAACCTAGATGTACAAGGTTGTGGATCCCTTCAAAATCCATAGATTTGGGTTTAAGGTCCTGGTCAAAACCTTGTTTTAGGGGGTTGTTGGTCCCGTCAAAACCAATGGGTTGTAGTGGGCTATTGGTCCCGTCAAAACCAATGAGTTCAAGATTCCTATAAAATCTTGGTTTTGTTCTGGGCAGCCTACTGGCTTTTGGCTGGTTGCTGGCTCGATGCCTCCTTGTTGCACTGCTGGTTGCTTATGAATCTATCTTTTGGACAGCTTGTTCTTCTTAGTGTGGGTTTTGGGTCCCCTTAAAACCTGATGGTTTCAGGTCCATTCAAAACCTGTTGTAAATGGTTTTGATTCCATTCAAAACTTGTTTATCCTTTTATCAAAAAATTTGATAAAAATATAATTTGATTATGCATTGATGGGTTTTCATTCCCCAGGTCATAGTTAGTCATTGTGTTTATACTTACAATTATTGGCTATCAACAAAAAAGGGGACTTTTTGAAACTCATTTTGGCTCTTGAAGCCAATTTCAAAACTATTAGAAAGTTTCAATGACCCTTTAAAATATTTCTTTCAAAGACATTTTCTATAAATATAAATGGTTGTGAATAGAATGTTGGTCTTTGATGGGGTTATGAAAACATCATTAGGCTTGACAAGGTTGTGACAACCTCATCAAACTTTGACAAGGTTGTGACAACCTTGTCAGACTTTAATGGAGGTTTCTAACTTTATAAAAAATTTGACATGGATTTATTTTTTGAAACCAAATATGATTTTGAAGGGTTTTGTAATATTTAAAGCTCAATTAAAATTTCAAAAATCTTTATTTGAACTTCACAATAACCATGACCCCTATAGAAAATTAAATTTTTTACAACTCTTGACTATAGGTTTATTTTTACAAAAAAAATACCAAATGACATAAAATAACTCTAGAAAGTACTCCATTAATTAATTTTTCCCTAGATATTTGAAAACTAATATTTTAATTATTTTTGTAAACAACCTACTAGGAATTTGAAAAAATAGAATCTCCCAAACAAGAAGTATTTTTCCCTAAAAATTTACCTCAATGTCCTTAACAAATCCAAGAATACCCTTGTAAAATAATTTTCTTTCAACTCAAATGGTTCTTGAGATTTAGTTTTTTTTAATTCATAGAATTAAATTATGCACAACATAAGCAAAACCACCCCAATTTGACAAACAATTTGAATCTCTAGGTGTCTAAATACACATATTGATTGGGTTATCACTAAGGGCTCAACATGATAATCAATACTAATTTTGACACAAAATTTCAAATTGGGCACACTCAAATACAAGGCTAACACCTTCATAGTATTCAAAACCATTTGTTGATACCAATGAATGAAACCATGATTTAAGAGTTAAAGTAATGACAATCCAACCATATAGATGAATGCACCAACATTCATGAAAAAAATCATTGAAATATAAAAGAATGGAATTGAGCTTTTTTGAATCAAATTCATGAAATAAATTATAGTTGGTTGCAATGGGCTTATCATAGGAGGCCTTACTCTTAAATGACATATGGGCACCAACATGTTCAAACTAGAGTTCTTTAATTATTTCTTAATAAAAAAAAATTGTTTCCCATTAAACATTTAAATCCACATCCAATTCTCCATCTTTCATTAATTAATTTTAAATAATCATGAGTGATGCTTATAAATTGATTTGTTAGCCATAGGAATGACTTGAATTAGCCCTAAGGTGGTGCAAAGATCAAAAGGAAGATGAAAAACTTAACATAGAACCTTCTAGAATTGATGTAGTGAGAATCATGTAATGGGTGATCCCACAATAGTGTGCTCCACTTTTTGGCCAAAGTGGAACATTGAAATCATTTTAAACCAAATTTTCACCTTTTGTTACCCGTAACAATTAAACTATTAAGAATTTGAAGAGGATGTGAGCTAGTGATTTTTGAGATTTTATGTGTTGATTCTAAATGTTTTTTAATAAAATAAAAGTGATTTTTGTTACCTCAATTTTCATCCCCCATTTTTTGTAATCCTTGTAAAATTTTGAAAAAGTTTTATCATGTTTTTTTAGTCTCCAATGTGGTTTTGAGAACCTCATCGGGTCCTGATGAGGTTATCCTAACCATGTGTTGTCTCACTTTTTTTGAAGTTAAGGATTATCATCTATTTTATGTGTAAGCTTTTCCAACTTTGTTGGCTCCCATAAAGGTACTCAAAATCTCACCGAAACTTGACTAAATTTTCACAACTTAGTCAAAAAATTGACATAAGTAAAGTGAGTTACTCATTCAATCACAAGAAAAATAATTGAAGACAATTGAAAACATTTCAAAAAATTTTGAAGGTTTTGAAACCTTTGTCGGAACTTGATATGTTTCAAAAACCTTATCGACCTCTAGAGAGGTTTTCACAACCAAACTTGAGACCGGCATAATTTAAGAATTTTAGTTTCATTATGGTTTTTCATGAAGTTACAAGAAGATTAAAGGTAATAAAGAAACATTTCAAAATTTTCATGAGGTTTTGAAACCTTTGTCCGAACCCGAAATGGTTTTTAAAACCTTAAGATAGGATAACAAGACTATTTTATTTGAGGTTATTCTACAAGGCACAATCTTAATAAATATTTTTAGATGGATATAGAAGTTTTGAAACCTTTGTTGGAATCTGACAAGGTTCTTGAAACCAATTTTTTTCTGACACATCCTCATAGTCGTTATTTTTTAAACTTTCAAAAGAGTCAAAAATTAAGGTTGGATGAGAAAAAGATGACATGTATGCCATATTTAGGTGCACAATTAATTCTCACCTACCATAGCAGAGCATAAACTATGAGTGCTTATATAGAGATTATGTTATCAAAATAGTTTATTTTGATGATCACTCGAGAGTGAACTTGTAGTCGATGAAAGAGTGCAATTGTGAATAAAACGCAAGGATAAATCCACAAGATTCATCCTTAATTCAAAGGTACAATAAAACTCCTCCTAATTTACTATAAATAAATATACTTCTAGCTAGCCATGAGGTGTTATAAATGGAATTTTCATAAATTCAGCCCCTGTATTCTATCAAATTGTTCCTTGAATACAATTGTAGTTGCATTCACTATATTGTGGTCACAATGAAATATGAGTATTTGTGTTATGAGAATTTTTCTGGTTTTTCAAGCACATTACTAGAAATCGAGGACACTAGACTAGGGCACATAAATTTGAATAAATTTTGGGAAAGGGTTGGAAAAGAAGATAGGTCCCCAATAACCCAATAATTAATTGAAGTGGGTTGTTGCAAGCTGCATCTTTTCTTGTGGCAGTGCAATGTATAAACCTAGTCATAGAATATATAAACAACTATAATTCCAATATAAGAGAAATTAGAAAAAAAGATAATTGATTGGTCATCAAGGTAAACAAAGATAATTTTACTTCATGCTTATATTTACCAAAGAGAGTAGAGTACATATATTTCAATTTTAGATCATTTCTCACCAATTTTTTCAAGAGAAAAAGGTCAATGTATAAAAACATAATTGCTCGAGAATGGTTTGCTACCTCAAAGGAAGGTAAATCTTTTTTGCTTCATGCTTACATTTACCAAAGAGAGTAGATTACATATATTTCAATTTTATCCTTTCTCACCAATTTTTTCAAGAGAAAAAAGGTCATTGTATAAAAACATAATTGCTCGAGAATGGTTTGCTACCTTAAAGAGAGGTCAATATTAACTACCCAAAAATATACATAGAACTCATTTTGTTATTGGGATTTTAGATATGATAGTTCTCTTGCATAGACTAAAAGGTAACAAAAATCCCACAAATTTGAAGAATGGATGTACTTCTTGATCTAGATAATTATTCACTACAACAAATCCCTGTGATTAGCTCCCTTTTTTGCTCCTTTTTTTGCTTCCACCCACTATTTTAATGTATTTTCTCCATTTTTTGGGAAGATTTGGTGCTATTTTTTAGGCTGGTGCTATTTTTGGCATTTTTGCGTCAACAAGAACAAGTCAGTGCTAACTCAGGCACAACTTTGCGCCGACATTAGCGTTGTAATTAGCGCCAAGATTAGCGCCACCATTAACACCCACTATAATTCCCTTATTAACACCTAGAATACCGCCAAGATTAGCGCCATTAATAATGCCTACTGTAATGCCCAGATTAGTACCTAAATTAGCAACCAGATTTGTGCCAACCAGAATAGGCCGACACTAAATTAGGCACAAATTAACGCTGATATTAGCACCGCAGTAAGCACCAAGATTAGTGCCACTATGAATGCCTACTGTAATGCCCTTGTTAATGCCTAGATTAATGCCAAGATTACCGCCAAAACAATGCCTACTGTGATGTCTAGATCAGTGCCTAAATTAGTAACCAGATTAGTGTCTACGCTAGCGCCCATATTAGCGCCTTAAGTAGTGCCTACTTTAGAGCCTTTTTTGGTGTCTAATTTAGCACCTAATTTAGTTCCTAATTGTTCTAATCTAACAAGGATTAAGGGTGTTAGAATAGAAAATCCTTCCCCAATATTCACTAGCCTTCAGTTGCTTGCCTACATTTCACTTGCATCAAAAGATCTATTGCCTTTTATTTTTCATTGTATTTAACATGAAATGCAACAATTTGTGTGACAAGATCCATGCTGTCACCAACATTCCCCATTTATTCCTCCAGATAATCATAAACAAATAATTTTTTTTCCTTTACTGCAATACTTTATGCAGATTAAGGGTTGAGGGTTGAGAATTGAGGGTTAAGGGCGGTTTAATGTATAAGGTAGAGGGTTGAGAGACATATATGGTTCAAGGATTAGGGTTGAGGGACCAATGTATAGGGTAGAAGGTATAGGAGTTAATGAGGGATTAGGGTTTAAGGGTACTTGAGGGTTGAGGGTTGAGGGTAGAGGGTAGAGGGTACTTGAGGGTTTAAGGGTTCAGCTTAACTCGAACATTTGGGCACTCTGAATGTTTGCACCTTGTGCAAACGTGCAAGTATGTAAGTTATTTGGGCTCTTCTTAGTAATCCTAGTGATATCCCCTTATGCTACTATGAAGTTGTCAAAGGATTTAATTCATATGTGAAAGGAAACCGATTAAGACAATCTATTCAAAAGGAATTTAATCCAAACAAGATCCTATCAAATTTGATTTCTTAAAAGGAACTTTAATTATTTTGCACACCGAAACCAGTCAACAACATCACACAATTACAACAAATGTGTATTGAAAAATTAAATGTATTTTCACACACTCAATTTGAATAACATAAAAAACCACTTCGGAGACAGTCAAATAACATATAAGCATATAAATCCACACAACAGTTGAACACTTGAAAGCAAATTAACAATTATGCATAACCTTCTCCATTATAGTTATCTTTGAATAGTATGCATTATAACAGTAGTTTTTGATATGAGATGGATGGGTGAATTGGTGCAATCTATCTTCTTACTAATGCCTACCCTAAATGGAAATTATGTGATGATGATCTATTTAGGTTTTGGTCTCTCTTATATATATACGAGAGGCAACAAGCTACAAACCCATATCAAAAAGTCATGTTGTTTGATAACTAAACATAATCAAGAAAACAAAATATTGTGGCAAATGAATGCATCAATCTGTTAATCTCCAAGTAGAAGCCCGTGACCACCTAAGATCTGTTAAAAGCTTCTACTCCATGATAATGTGCCCATGTTGTTGATTGACTCCTTTCATCCCAATGGTTGTCCTGCTGTGTTTGGTATATCCATAGTTTGGTTAAGGAACAAATTAAATGTAGAGAGGTGATGAATGTACTCCTTTTCAACACAAGCATCTGTATTGAAGATAACTTGAACCCTCATATCATATTCCCTATACATCATCTTCTCGAGCTGCTTGTGAGTATTTTGTAAAATTATGTCCTCATCATTGATTTCATGTAGTGCAGTAGTCAGAAGTGCATCGAACTGTTCCTTCCAATCATCATACTCTCGAGCATTTCCCATATCATCATAAAGTGTTGGAGTCGAATTGAAGCAAACAAGATCTTCCATGAGCCTGTTATGATATCCATTGTGTGATTCTACCAATTTGTAATGTGTCTCCATTATTTGTCCTTTTAGGATTTTCTTGTCTCGAAGCTCCTCTCTCTTTTCAATTATTCTCCCTTGTAGTCATTCATTCTCCTCTATTGCTGAGTATACCTTCTTAAATTATCTCCAATATTCATGAACACATTTCATCATATTATTCAATCTCCCCTTGATCATTTCAGATGTAGTATTATACTTGATGGTTTTGACTTCTTTCTCCAATTCTTTACATTTTTGTTGAGATTTCAAGTGGCATTTTTTCCAATAAGTTCTTTTAGCCATTGCATCCAATACTCTCTTATCCTTTTCAAGCCATGGGGAATAAAAATCTGGTGTGGAAGATGAAGATGATCTTTCTCTTTGATGTGCTAATTCCTTCTTCAACCTATCATTTTCTTTAACCAGCTTATCAATTTGTGCTTTGGTGAATTTTGCCACATTGACATTCAATTTTGCTATCTCCATGGGATTGGTATCCCCTACTCTTTGGACCAAGAGATGTCCAAACATTTGGTTTGGATTATCAATCACAACTCATATTTTTTCATGGGGGTACATTGACCAAATAAGAAAGGTGGCCTCATTTGGATTGTATCCAAATCCTGAATACATCTTATCACTTGCTTCCTCTGTTAAGTTCACTTTTTTGTTCCCTTTCTTTCTAAAACTATCAAACACAATTACATAGCTTATATCCCACCCAAGAAAAAGCAATACTCCAGCTTCCTAAATTAACTCTCTCCCTCTCTTAGGAGTGATGGAATCCATCTCTTTGTCTATTTATTTTTTTAGTTCTTCCAAAGCAACAACCTCTCGTTTAGGAGTGACATCCTGCATCTTTTTTCTCATTTTCTTGCCTTTGTATTCATAAACAAATGAATTAAACTTGGAAGACTTAACAAAATCTTCATAAAAAATGAACTCCTATCCAGCCTTGACCCTAACATCATCAGATAATTCATCTGATGCTTCAAATCTTACAACATTATGTTCTTGAGGAGGCTCATACTATGCAATTACAGGAGCACTTATTTGTTGTACTTGCTCATCTTCCTCATCGCTCTCCTCATCTTCACTTATATCAGTATCTATAGAAAAACTCACCTCAAGAGTTGGCTGTGAAGGAATATAATCTAAGGGTTCTATATCTTCAACCTGCACTCCTGAATAGGTTGCATGAGTGACATCAAAGAAAAATGAAGGAACATCCTTTACTAATTCACTCACATGAACAATGAGTTGCTCAATCCTTGCCAGAGGATCCTGTATTTCACCAAATGCCCTTGAATAAGATGGGACATTTCTTCTTTTCCATTGCTCTGCAAGCATAACCCTATTATATGAAGTCATTCTATCAGTGGTAGAGGCTTCATCATGGTTTCTGATCACATCTTCATCTGAGAACACATGTTCATATCTTGATAACCCCTATGATAGCCTTGCATTATGAATAAACCCTTCTGCATCAAAATTTTCCCTTTTATTTCCTAGAGGGAGGTTATACTATACTAATTTAGGATTAATTTCCTCATATCCCTCATTTGCAACCACTATAAAGTCTCCAAAACATAAAGTGTTGGGAATAATTGATTGTTTGTTGTGTCCTTTGAGGTGTATGGCATCATATTTTGCCAATTTCCTCACAATTTTTAAGTAGGCAATTCTATCAGGAACTACTTGTGGTAGCAAGTGTGGAGTTCCTTCAAACCCATAAACCCTAATCATTGTGTAGTTAGGAAAAGCATACCAGTCTCCCCAGTTATGATTCACCTTATTCCTTGGGTCATTTTCCTTTGGTCTTAGAAACTTTTGTACTTCTGGGGATAAGTTGTAATCACGTGGATATCCCAACAACCTCATCAATGGTTTCACAAAAAACTCCTCAAAATAAAGATAATGAGATCTACCAAATCGACAATCTCATAATGGAGTCCACATCTGTATAAGTTTGAGGTTTCCATTTTCATTTGTATCTCTTATTCTTAATTCTTCACTCCAGACCCTTCTAACATGTCCCTTGTGCATGAGCAAATGCATGAATAGAGAATAATGTTTGAAATGAATATATTCAATGTTGTTTTTAATCTTTTCAAGCTCCTGGTTTAGGTCACTGGCCAAGTATCTAGCATAATTGAATGATCTAGCACTATTGCTTTGTATGTCTGTAGCTAAGACCATTGGGGCAATAGACATGAAAGGTGGGACCTCTACCCCCAAGACCTAACCAGCTGAATAATAAGTGTATCAAAAATATTCTTTAGACAAGTCCTCATGAAAAGGAGGGTTTTCATTGCTCGAAAACCTCCTGAGTTTGCCTCCTTCATTCTTGGGCCTATGCAAGGGTAGTTTCCATCATTTGTAGCTGGTATCCATATGGTGATACTCTGTCAAGAGGTCTCTAACCGTGAATGGAAAGTTCATAGGATACTCTAACTGAAACACATTAGAAATTAAATCCTCATAAATAACAAGCAATTCAACCCCATTATGTGATTGAATAGTTCTCCTCTTGGGGTCGTATCTGCTAGCCAGAGCTTTAATTAGTTCTACATTTATGAACACGTTGGACACCATGATTTTTCCCAAGTTCAACCTCCACGAGTTGCAGACTGGCTGAAACCTTCTTCTTTTTTCTGTAATGATACATGAAAATTTTATACTCGCTTCGTGGTGTCCAAATATCTCCCAAGCCCTTATGTTTATCTAATAATATATCCATTGAAGGATTCGTTTGAGCACTCCTCACTAATGCATTTGACTGCAAAATACGACGAA
Organism: Sequoia sempervirens; assembly: GCA_007258455.2. Taxonomy (NCBI): domain Eukaryota; kingdom Viridiplantae; phylum Streptophyta; class Pinopsida; order Cupressales; family Cupressaceae; genus Sequoia; species Sequoia sempervirens. Next base: position 44,053 of record VDFB02032753.1, read on the forward strand.
ACTGTTCGACAAAATATGTAAAATTCGATGTTCGTCGGGTGCTTGTAAAATTTGATGTGTAATTTCCAATTGTTTCGAAAGTTTATCCCCGACGTCCATCGAAATACAACTTCTTAGCTGGGAATTGTGTACTTACCTGGGTCTCACCTCCACTAGTTTCTACTACATAAGAACTCCTAGCTTCTCCTTTCTGCTTCTATCCTCAACAAAATCTTCCAGACTATGCGACAATTATGTGATCAACTTGTGCTTCAATTTTGGCTCATAAATACACCACCTGTTTCAATCTTGTCATCGGAGGAAAGCATTTATTTTTAAATATCTTGATGATGCCTTGGGATCTCACATCAATTAGTACAATCATCATTGTTGTATTGATGAGACTACGATCCTTATTCCACCGATATCCACCTTCTCCACTGATGAACAACTTTCCTTTGGTCTATCTACGGGATGCCAGAATATATTACCCCGATACACATTAATTCCCCCGATATATTTTAATTATTGATAATTTGTGATTATATCAGGCCATCGAGGGAAAGTAAACATTCATTCCACTGATGTTCATGAGTTACAATGATGTGCTTACTTTTGTTGACTCTATTGATCTATTGAGGAGAGCACCTTAAGAGTCAACCTGATAGGGTATTGTTACACCAATACTAGGTTATGAAGTGCTTTCATTGGGCCATTAGCGAGGCTATGATGGGGGCTTTGTCGATGAGGCATTGTTAGGCCGATAGTGCTATTTTATTTTTATTTTATTTTTTATAGTGCTAATTTTTATTTAGGATTGGGGAAATATTATGGAGTCTCAAACTCATTTAGAGGTGTGTCAATTTGGAAATGTGGGCTACAAAATGGATCTTGTCACACAAATTTCAACAATTTGAATTGATCATAAAAGTAAAATGTGATGAATTTCTGTGAAATGTGGAGGATAGGTGGGTGGAGGCTATTGAAAAATGTGAGATTTTTTAGTTCTAATAGGATTAAGGGTTGAGGGTTGAGAATTGAGGGTTAAGGGCAGTTTAATGTATAGGGTAGAGGGTTGAGGGTTTAAGGTTGAGGGTAGAGGGTTGAGGGACGTATATGGTTCAAGGATTAGGTTTTAGGGTCCAATGTATAGGGTAGAGGGTATAGGGGTTAATGAGGGATTAGGGTTTAAGGGTACTTGAGGGTTGAGGGTAGAGGGTAGAGGGTACTTAAGGGTTTAAGGGTTGAGGGATTAGGGCTAAGGGATTACTAGGACCGACAAGGGTAGAGGGTATTGGGACGTTGAGGGTAGAGGGACGTTGAGGGTTTAACGGTTTAGGGTATTGGGTTGAGGGTAGAGGGTTGAGGGATTAGGGTTGAGGGTATAGAGTTGATGGATTAGGGTAGAGAGGGAGGGATGGATTAAGGGTTGAGGGATTAAGGGTTAATGAGGATTGAGAATTGAGGGTTAAGGGCGGTTTAATGTATAGGGTAGAGGTTGGTTGAGGGTTTAAGGTTGAGGGTAGAGGGTTGAGGGACATATATGGTTCAAGGATTAGGGTTAAGGGTCTAATCATGTATAGGGTAGAGGGTATAGGGGTTAATGAGGGATTAGGGTTTAAGGGTACTTGAGGGTTGAGGGTAGAGGGTAAAGGGTACTCGAGGGTTTAAGGGTTGAGGGATTAAGGTTTGAGGGTTGAGGGATTAGGGTAGAAATTTTACTTGGGTTTAAGGGTTTAAGGGTTGAGGGATTTGGGTTGAGGGATTACTAGGGTTGACAAGGGTAGAGGGTATTGGGACGTTGAGGGTAGAGGGACATAGAGGGTTTAACAGTTTAGGGTTTAGGGTATTGGGTTGAGGGTATAAGGTTGAAGGATTAGGGTAGAGAGGGAGGGATGGATTAAGGGTTAATGAGGGTTGAGAATTGAGGGTTAAGGGTGGTTTAATGTATAGGGTAGAGGTCAGTTGAGGGTTTAAGGTTGAGGGTAGAGGGTTGAGGGATGTATATGGTTCAAGGATTAGGGTTGAGGTTCCAATCATGTATAGGGTAGAGGGTATAGGGGTTAATGAGGGATTAGGGTTTAAGGGTACTTGAGGGTTGAGGGTAGAGGGTAGAGGGTACTTGAGGGTTTAATGGTTGAGGGATTGGGGCTGAGGGATTACTAGGGTCAACTAGGGTAGAGGGACATAGAGGGTTTAATGGTTTAAGGTTTAGGGTATTGGGTTGAGCGTATAGGGTTGAGGGATTAGGGTTGAGGGTATATGGTTGAGGGATTATGGTAGAGAGGGAGGGATGGATTAAGTGTTGAGGGATTAAGGATTAATGAGGGTTGAGAATTGAGGGTTAAGGGTGGTTTAATGTATAGGGTAGAGGTCGGTTGAGGGTTTAAGGTTGAGGGTAGAGGGTTGAGGGATGTATATGGTTCAAGGATTAGGGTTGAGGGTCCAAGCATGTATAGGGTATAGGGTATAGGGGTTAATGAGGGATTAGGGTTTAAGGGTACTTGAGGGTTGAGGAATTAGGGTAGAGAGGGAGGGATGGATTAAGGGTTGAGGGTTGAGAATTGAGGGTTAAGGGCAGTTTAATGTATAGGGTAGAGGGTTAAGGGACGTATATGGTTCAAGGATTAGGTTTGAGGGTCCAATGTATAGGGTAGAGGGTAGAGGGTAGAGGGTACTTGAGGGTTTAAGGGTTGAGGGTTAATGAGGGATTAGGGTAGAGAGTTTACTTGGGTTTAAGGGTTTAAGGGTTGAGGGATTAGGGCTGAGGGATTACTAGGGTCGACTAGGGGAGAGGGTATTGGGACGTTGAGGGTAGAGGGACGTTGAGGGTAGAGGGACTTAGAGGGTTTAATGATTTAGGGTTTAGGGTATTGGGTTGAGGGTATAGGGTTGAGGGTTGAGGGTTGATGGATTAGGGTAGAGAGGGAGGGATGGATTAAGGGTTGAGGGTTGAGAATTGAGGGTTAAGGGCAGTTTAATGTATAGGGTTGAGGGTTGAGGGTAGAAGGATGAGGGATGTATATGGTTCAAGGATTAGGGTTGAGGGTCCAATGTATAGGGTAGAGGGTATAGGGGTTAATGAGGGATTAGGGTTTAACGGTACTTGAGGGTTGAGGGTAGAGGGTAGAGGGTATAACTTGATGGTTTAAGGGTTGAGGGTTGAGGGATTAGGGTAGAGATTTTACTTGGGTTTTAGGGTTTAAGGGTTGAGGGATTAGGGTTGAGGTATTACTAGGGTTGACTAGGGTAGAGGGTATTAGGACGTTGAGGGTAGAGGGATGTAGAGGGTTTAACGGTTTAGGGTTTAGGGTATTGGGTTGAGGGTATAGGGTTGAGGGATTAGAGTTGAGGGTTGAGGGTTGAGGGATTAGGGTAGAGAGGGAGGGATGGATTAAGGGTTGAGGGTTGAGAATTAAGGGTTAAGGGTGGTTTAATGTATAGGGTTGAGGGTTTAAGGTTGAGGGTTGAGGGTTGAGGGACGTATATGGTTCAAGGATTAGGGTTGAGGGTAGAGGTTTGAGGGCGGTTTAATGTATACTAGGGTAGTAGAGGATAGAGCTAGTAGAGGTTGTGTGTAAGGGTTTATGGTTTAACTAGGGTTGATGTTTGAGGGTAGAGGGTTGAGGGTATATGGTTCAAGGATTAGGGTTGAGGGTCCAATGTATAGGGTAGAGGGTATAGGAGTTGAGGGATTAGGGTTAATTAAGGGTATTTGAGGGTCGAGGGTTTAAGGGTATGGATTAAGGGTTGAGGGTTGAGGGATTAGGGTATAAAGTAATTTACTTGGGTTTAAGGGTTTAAGGGTTGAGGGATTAGGTTTGATGGATTAGGGTCGAGGGTACGTATTGGATGGTTGAGGGTTTAACAGTTTAGGGTTTAGGGTGTTGGGTTGAGGGTATAGGCTGGTTGAGGGATTAGGGTTGACGGTAGAGGGTAGAAGGTTTAAGGCCAGTTTAAGGTTTAAAGGTTTAGGGTTGAGGGACATTAAGGGTTGAGGGTAGAGGTTTTAGGGTATAGCTAGGGAATTTGAGGGTATAATATGGTTGAAGGTCGAATATTAGGGACATTAAGGTTCCAATGTAGAGGGTAGAGGGTATAAGGGTTGAGGGTACTTGATTATTTAAGGGTTGAGGTTTGAGGGATTAACTAGGGTTGAGGGTTTAATGTATAGGGTAGATCAGAGGGACATAGAGGGTATAAGAGGGTTTAAGGGTTAAGGCTTGAGGTTTTAAGGTTGATGGTAGAGGGTTGAGGGTATATGTAGGTTGAGGGATTACTAGGGTTGAGGGTCCAATATATAGGGTAGAGGGTATAGGGGTTGAGGTTGGATCAGGGTTTAACAAGGGTTGAGGGTTAATTAAGGGTTGAGGGTTGAGGGATTAGGGTAGAGATTTTAGTAATTGGGTTTACGAGTTTAACTAGGGTTGAGGGATTAGGGTCAAGGGTATAGGGTATAATATGGTTCAAGGATTAGGGTTTAAGGTTGAGGGTATATGGTTGACAGATTAGGGTTGAGGGTCCAATATTGTATAGGCCAGTAGAGTGTATAGGGGTTGAGGGTACATATATGGTTGAGGGATTAGGGTTGAGGGTCCAATGTATAGGGTAGAGGGTATAGAGGTTATGAGGGATTAGGGTTTAACTAGGGTTGAGGGTAGAGGGTTAATTAAGGGTTTAATGTATTTTTTTCCAATTTTTTGAAAAAGTTGGCACTATATATCGGGATGGCGCTATATATTTTATGTTGAAGGCATATCCTATTTGAAGAAGACAAACATGAAATTTCCAATCAACGGTTGATATTAGACTACCGACCCTTGAAACTATTTGGTCCATTAATACCCTTTTCTTGATTTTATCACACTATAATAATACTTTACCTGCAAAACTCTGCCCTGCGCTACATAATATCATATACATATTGCATATAATTTATTTCTACGTGTGGTTAAAGTATTTTTTATTTATTCTACTTTTTTACAAGCATGTAAATATTATTTGTTTTGCGAGCCCTAAATTACCAAGCGCTAGATGAAATTACTTTTTATTCTACTAAATTGACTATTCTATCTTTTTACTCCTTGCTTGGTATAAATTTACAAACCACTTGGTTAACAAAATACTCTATGCATATACATATTGCTTTTTTTAAGTATTTAATTATAAGGATTGTACTATTTTTTTGGTATTTAATTATAAGGATTTGTCTTCTTTTTATTTTCTTTTCCATTTTAAAATTTTGAACAGGTAAACTGAACATTTAGTAATTATATTTTTTTTAGATAATATTAGTTGAGTTTTTTTTTTAAAATTAAACTATTTAAATACCTAATATAAATAAAAATTATACTTACTAATTCTAAAGTTTAAAATGGAAAAGAAAATAAAAATAATACAAATCCTTATAATTAATTAAACACTAAACAAAAACACATCGAATGTCACCCTCATTTATACCAGGGGGTACGACATTCCTAGCTGGTAGTCTCGACAAGACTTTTCAGCAACTCAAAGGGTGGCACGTACGCATTAAAATGAATGCCATGAAAGGATGGCATTAAAATAAATGTCATGAAAGGGTGGAATTAATTTTAATCAGCGAAGGTGGTGATCTCTGCATTCTGCATTTGCTAGAGTTTTCATTCTAGAGGATTCTCTTTGGTGAGAAAGAATAATGGAGGACGTGAAGTATGCAGTGTTTAAATCAGCCGAGGAGCTATCTGCCTTTGGGCACGACACTCTGATTTTCCTATATTGTTGTGTGAATCGGGGAGGTTTCAAAAAACTCATGTACCAGAGGCTCAAACGGATTCTTCTGGAGTATGATCCCTTGAAGGTGGTCATGGTGAAAATGGTTTTGGGCCAAGAGCATGTGGCCTACAGTGAAACGGTTCGAGTTAATTCCCACATAGTCTCTCATTTTCTAGTGTCTTTGCTTGATCAAAGCACCCCCAAAAACCTAGTTCAGGAAATGATGAGGAAGCTATTCAATCCTAATCTCCTGGGCGGCATGGATGAGGTTATTTCAGCCTCTATTCTCAACTCTAGGGTGCCACATTCGAAAGACTTGGAAATGCTCAAAACTCCTGGTGCAGTGGTCCAATTTTTTTTGCTTCTATTGGAGCCGAAAGGAATAGCACTGGTCAGGCATCGAATGGTGGCTTTGGTTGGGGTGGAGTATTTGAAAAAATTTCTTCAGCTGGTGGAGACTGAGGGTTTCAAGTGGGTGTTGGAATTCAATGACTTCGCCCATCTCAATGGCTTCCTATGACCTTGGGCTCATGGTGAGATGGTGCTGTTTTTTTTGGGATCTGCGATCATCGGTGGCTCCTAGTGGTGGTTCAGTGGCTCCTGGTGGTGGTGGCTCAAAATTTGAGTTGTCTTGGTGTTGAGTTTGTTTAGTTTTTCAGTGATGTTTTCATGGTTGTCTTGGCCTCTAGTGAGGCTCAAAATTAGAGTTTCATGAATATTCCTACATTGGCAGACGATTTGTAATTTTTTGAATTTTGATTAATACAATCTACTGTTGTTTTTGGTCGATGTAAGTGACTGTATTGTTGGCTGTTAGCCTGGTTGTAATTTTTTTCTCTCTTTTGGAAACCTTTGTTGTCTCCTTTTTTATTACTTGCATTGTTTCAATTAAAAAAAGAAAAATTAAATACTAAACAAAAACAATATGTAGGACGGCATCGTTGGAGCCTTAGGAGATAAAATTTCCATAGCAATTACAATGAAGTGAAGTCCCTACAATAATTTCATGTTGACCTACTGCATCCAGTTATCAGTCGTTTAAGTCATGAGTTGAGCCATTAAAATCGTTCTTTGTACCGGCCTTGAGATCTAAGTTAGTCGGTCATCATGTATGGTTAATTGTTTAAATGCTCCCTATAGTCAGGCCATAATATTTTTCAATTGACTTATGTTTAATCCATCCTGCATAAGGTGATTCAAAGGAGCTCGGTATGGCGGTAGACAATAAGCATACACTGTTATACCGCTGGGAGGGTGATCAACATATGCGGTAGAGAGGTGTACACCACAACCCCGCAGCAAGAAGTCTTGAGCAAGGCGGTAGAGTGGTAAGCATGGAAGATAAGTGGACACCGTAGTACTACATAAGGTGATTCAAAGAAGTGCGGTAAGGTGGTAAACAACAAGAAGATAAAGCATACACTACTATATCGTTGAGAGGGTGATCAACATATGCGGTAGAGTGATGTACACCACAACCCCACAGTAAGAAGTCTTGAGCAAGGTGATAGTACGGTAAACATCATAATGGAAGGGAAAAACACCTCCATACCACAGTGGGTATAATAAGATACGGTGGTAGTATGGTAATCATGGGATCATTACAATTTACAATAATAAATACCCTCACACATGCTTCAAAATTAATTTCAAGGATTTGAGCTTGTTGGGAAACTATCTGGTGAAGAATTGGCATTGATATTGATACGACTAAATACCACGCCCTCAAAAGCAAGTGAATTTTCCTAAGAGGAAATCTTTTCCATATTGATGATCACGGGCTTTCTATGTTGATTAAAGGAAACATACGTCTAAAGTGTCTTAAGCCTTGTTATTTCTTCAATTATGCAAATTAATTAGTTGTTAGCAAAAGAAGTAGTTTTGAAGGGTCGTCTCTTTGTGTAAAGGGCTTGAAGCTTGTTTCTTCTTGTATAAATAGGAAACCAAGGCCAATTTTGAGAGGATCATCATATCATATTCCATTTTCATTTCCATTGTAGTAGGCATTAATAAGAAGATAGATTGCACATTCCACCCATCCATATCATATCAAAGACTTATGAAATAAATGTATATATATTTGAAACAACATAATGGAGAAGATTGCTCATAATTGGTAATCTATTTTGGTGTTCAATTGTTGTGTTAAATTTCATGCTTATCTGTTATTGTGTTGTCTCCAAAGTAGTTTCTTCAAGTTATTTAAATTCATAAGATTTATTAGGGCACATTTGTTGTTACTATGTGATTATTTTGAGCTCATGAATGAAATAGAACATCTTAATATCAGATATTCTCCATGACTGTGTTATCATTCTATATTTTTTCTTATGTTTTCCATACTTATTTCTTCTTATATTTGAATGAATATCAATTATTGAGCCTCAATAATGTGCTTATGTGAATGAATATGCTGATACAATAAAGCATTTTCTATGGACTTTTTCAGTTACATGTTCAACATAAAAATGGAAATATTTAAAAATAATAAAGTTAACAAAGTTGCTTATTTAAATAATTGTGAGTTACATGCATTAATATTTTATTAACTTTTTTGTCTTCACGAACATATGTTGATGCAAAATGAATGGAAGAAGCATCCAAGTAATCGTAATTTTTTCTGCCAACAATTCATACCAAAGATTGAATAATTTAAGGATATTGCAATAAGTAATTTGTATCGACACAAATAATATTACTGAAGCATTTCAAATTTTGGGCCATAAGAATCATCCTTTTTTAAACATGGATTGCAAATAATTCTAAAAATTTAGAAGTCTTGGTCATTAACATTGTTTTCTGCTACAATGTCATCTAGTGCATCATTGTTAATGTTCATATGTTCTTTCAAGTATTTAATATTATCATCATCCTCATCTTGACTTGCATCATCTTCATGATCATTGAAATTTGACTGTACACCATCTATATTGTTAGCAGATGTATTTGGATCATCGTTTTCTATACCATCCATATTGTTGTCTTCCATAACATCATCTAACTCTAGATTGTTGTCTTCTTGTTCCTGAACATAACCATCTTCAACATCATCATGGATGTCAATTTCTTCAATGTTCTATAATCCCTCTCTCTCATTTTTTTTTCCATCATTGTTTTTCTTAGTATCCACTAATTTTTCATCAAATACATGCCTTAATCTTGGATCATAATGTATGACAAACATCCATTTAGGTTCCAAAATATCTTCATAGAAAAATACCTGCACATGAAAGAAATACATATATTAGAAGTATGTTATAACAATTTTATTGATTAATAAATACATGTATATATTCACAATAAACTATGAATTAATAGATTAATTATCACTACCGCTTCTTGTTTGAGTTAAAGAAATACCTACTTACAATGAATTGGTAGAACATAATGCTCCTTATCCTCCAGTAGAAAGCATGAGGAATCTATATAAAACAATCCACTATGGGTATCATGTCTTCGTGTCCTCTCAAATGCTTCATACCATCTACACTTAAAAATACAACATTTAAAAGAGTAGTAATCCAACTCAATAATTTATTGTATTTTCCCAACATATTGTAGATTCCCTTCAATTAGATTCTTATCTTTTGAGCTTGATCAAATAGATTGCTTGAAGTCAACCATGATGCCACAATTGAAGGATCCCCTCTTTACATCTACACTTTCTACACGATAATGTCGACCATATGCCCACATTGCTAGATATTTCCTCACCTATGAAAGACCATTTATTTCAGTGAAAACAAATATAATGATGAATATTAAAATAGTTAATAGTGTCAAAACCATAAGGAAACAACATTTTGTAAAATTCCAACTGTACCTTTCTTTCACATCCTCTAGACATGTTGATTTCATCTTCTGTTATGTTTGAATCTGTACCTGCATCTTCTATTTGATTTTGAATTTGTTTAGTAACCCATTCTAGTGTGAAATCTTTGCCCCATTCCCTAAGCAGATCAATGGGAAGTGGAGTATTCTTTGGGTTCGATCTCTTAAATTTTCTCCTTGCTTCTAACACTTCTTCTCTCTTTTTATCATACAGATCAATCCATTTGTTCATAAAGTCCATGTGGTATAGAATGAACTTGTCGAGTATAGAAATTTTGTCTACACCTATTACATGTCAACATGTTTATTTCAAACTCCAAATTTCATGCTATTAATTTGACAAATAAATTACAGAGTAAATTAATGATTGCAAGAAAAACAACCACACTGATGGTGAATTTACTTACTAATTTCTACTTCAACACCATTAGATTGTGGTTTTTCTCCATCAATAATATATGATTCTTGTTCTTCATCCCAGATGCATGGCCCATCTTCAAAATCCTTACCAAGGGATTCACACAAGAAGAAAAATGCTTCATTCAATACATACCCTTCAGCCATACAACCCTCTAGATGTGCCTTTTGTTGGACATATCTTTTAAGAGTTTTCATATACCTCTCAAAGAAAAACATCCACCTCGTTGATACAACACCCACCAATTCAATGTCATTGACTAGGTGTATAAGTAAATGGACTTGTAGGTCCATGAAACTTGTAGGGAACTCCTTCTCAAATACACATACAATTTATGCAATTTCCTTCTTCCACTTTGGCACTTCAGATTCGTGGATCTCCTTGGAAGTCACCCACCTAATATAAGAATAGTAAATTAGTATGAACCTTTAGTCATAAATTAAAATGCAATATAATATCTCCATGTCTCTCACACTTGAACATTTCATATAACCACATACCTTGTGAATGCTGACAATTGACTTATGGCATTCCTTAAGTCAATTGTAAGACAAGAATCCCCCCTAATTGCCAATGACATGATATGCTATCAAACACATTTATGGAAAGGTCATTAGTAATTTTTTCTCACAACAAAATATCAAAATATATTTAGTACTTAATCAATGTTACTAGTAAATGTTAAATGATGATATGTAATACCTTCATTAAATTATGAAAATCATGTGTTTTAAATCCTGTGATATGTCCATCAATTGTAAAATCTTTAGCCACTGATGACCCAGAACCAGTAGGTGTCCTTATTGAATGGATGACACTTTTTAGTTGGTATAGCTCTTTTTTTTTCAAAATCCATGGAGATTCTGCATATGTTTCATTTTCCTTGCTTGGCCACAAATTTTTTCTATCAAATTTGGTACACGAAAGAGCAATATCTCTCCTCGAAGATAAGGTGTCCTTCTCTTTGCCTAATATATGTTGAAATATAGAATCTGGGACATTTTTGAAGATGTTCATAGGATCTAATAGGTGAGATATTAATATATCCTTCAAGTAAGGGAGCTCATAAAATATGGATTTCCTTTTCATTCATTCTGGCATATGAACTACAACTTGTTCTGGTTCTTCAATTGAATCACCCCAATAAAAAAAATCCTCCCAAGCTTTCAATTCAACATCTTCATACTTCTTAAGCCAATCACCTGGACCCATAATCATGGGAGGGCCTCTATTTTCAAATTTTCCATCAAATTGATTCTTTTGGCGATTTCTAAACCTATGATCTAATGGTAGAAAAACCTTGTTGTTTGTGTAAATAAATTTATTCAGATCTTTAGAATACTGCCCTTGAATTTTTTTTGCACATCTTGGACATGCAAATATCCCCTTGTTTGAAGCCCTACAATTCAACAAGTAATGTTCATAACATCAAAAAAAAGTATAAAACTAAGTATGAAAGTTGGGATGAAAATAAATTATGTGTAAATACGTAAATATTTTATCTTACCAAAACAAACACCAAGTCCTAGGAAATCATGAATAGTCCAACATAGCACACCATACAACATGAAGGACCTATTTGATGGAGGGCGTGATATGTCATACATTCTTATGCCTTTCCATAGCAGTTGCATCTCATCAATAAAAGGCACAAGATAAACATCCATGTTTTTAACTTGATGTTTTCCTAGAACAATGAGAGTCGGTAGAAGGTGCTCCTTTCTAACACTCATCCATGGGGGAATATTGTATACTATCAATCCTACTGGCCAAACACTATAATTTGAGCTCAGGAAAGAGAATGGGCACACTCCATCAATTGCAAGACCAAACCTGATACTACAGGGTTCATCTTTGAATTTTCTTGGCCATTTTTCCTCTATGTATTCCATTTCTTTGGAGTCGGTTGGAATTCGCATGAATCCATATTTACTCCTATTCTTTGCATTCCAATCCATTAATTGTGCAAGTGACTTGCAATGAAACATTTGTTGAAGTCTAGGTATGATTGGCATGTGACATAAAACCTTCTTTGGAACTATAGAACCTTGTAAATTTGTACAATATCTCTTCTCTTTGCATACAGGGCATTCTACCTTGTTCTGATATTCATCTCTGTATAAAATGAAATCATTTTTACATGAATGAATTTTCTTATATTCAATCCCCAACTCAACCAACAACAAACACACCTCTCTGCAAGTTGATGGTGGCACATTCTCTTCAGGGAATATTTTAGTTTGTAATGCCCTGTAAGATTGCTAGAGATTAAATCAACTGAATGTTTGACTTATGATGAACATGTTTTATATGTCAATCTATACTAGGACCGTTTATATACAATATATGGTTTTAAAATCCCCTTAAATAAATATAAACAATGTCAATGAATGTTTACAAATTGTGTACACCAATTGACAATGCAAAGTAAGAAATAGATTTCAACTCACTTCAGTAGGGTAGTGAATCCTTTGTCTCACCAACCAAATAGTGACTTGATTTCTAATAATATTAATGTGCATGCCAGTTGTGAGGTTCTACTTGCACCCGATTTGAACACAGGTGTCTTCGCTGCTTGTTTGATGGAGTCTTTCAAGTTGTTATCATCAACATTACGTTGGTGGTAATTACCCCTGCTATCATCATTACTGTCAACCATATGATCATTATTGGCATCATTGTTTCCATCCCCAAAGAAACTTGTAAGCATTTCATTCAATCCTTCTTCATGCACTGCATTTTCCCTATCATGGTCATCATCATTAAGGCTAGGTGGCATCTCTTCAGTGTATGCATATCTCATCAACTCTTCAAATTTCTCAGGTGGTAGAAATCTCTTCAAACTTGCTCTTTTTGCTCTGGTATTGTTTAGAGGATGGTTTGGATCATCCCATCCAAATCTTAATAACCCAATTGGATCATGGGTATTAGTATGTGTTTCATCAACATCTTCTACCTATCAACAAACACAAGAATTATTTAATGTTTGCCGACAATTGGATAAATCATAAATATATCAATTTCAAAGAAATATAATCAAATATGGCTTAAAAAATATAAATATAAATTGTATGAACATATATACATCAATTGAATAATGGAACATTATTTTATAGACTACCTTTTTTATACAATAATTTAAATAAAACACAATTTTGACAATATAGTTTATAAAATATCAATCTACACTCATTTATTATTCTTTGGTTTTCTGCCCTTAAGAACATCCTTAGGGAGACCTTGTTCTTCCCTTTTCTTTCACACAGGAGTGTGTTTTAAGAAGGGGTAATCAATCAATAACTCATCCCCAATGGTAAGGTCCTTAATAGCCTCAACCATTATCAATCTATCAACCTCTCTTTCCATATCTCCATCTTTATCATTTATAACCTCAACAAATTGACAATTCGGTCTTTCATTAGGGTCCCTTCCCTTACTACTAATTATAAATCCTGCAATATTTTTGTGTGTGTATGCGCATCCATCTATATACATAAAATGACTATTAATTTCTTTTCCACTTTCCAATTGGAGACGATGTGTATACATATTTGAATTTACACCATATGCTAACATGCTAGGCTTATATTATGCTAGCCTTCTCCATTCACCACTATAATATGATGGACCATAATATGGCATTAATCTCCTAGTGGTTTGTTCAGAATTGTTTCAATGTTTAGATCCCACATGTACATTTTTGACAATAAAGAGGCCTAGATTCGCTCCATGAATATTGGAGGGTCATATCATGTAGTTGTATCCCCAAAATTGAAACACCTCGTACACTCTAGGTAGTTGTTGATCACTAGCCCAAGCGCAATATAGTCGATGATCAAATGTCTCTTTGTGAATTAATCTCAAACTCAAGGGAAATTCATCATCTCCATCACATTCATTCTCATAGGGTATGTAGTCCACCTTCCCCCTGTCTTTAAGCAAATTATGCATCTTTAAACCGGTTCTTGTTTTGTGACTTGTTTTCATCAATTCCTCATCTTCTGAGCTCATATATTGGCACATATTTTTGTTAGATGTATCATCTGATAAATAATCATTTCCCTCTAGGCTGGAATTTGGTGATTCAGGAAACTTTAAACCAAAAACTTTATCCTGCAAGTATCCATTGACAAAAAGATTAGTTATTTAAATAATATAAAACAATGTTTAAATGAAGTATACATGTTATTTATATCAAATTGGAAAATTCCTTACCACAATTCCTATTGGATTTGAATCGATTGTAGGAGACATACTACCGACTGGAATCTCATCATATATGTAATGTCTTTGTACAACAATTGCTCGTTTGAATTGTTTCTTTCCATGACATACAGAACATCCACAAACAACAATTTTCTCAAAGTATTCTTCCCATGTACTATAGTCCTGACAACCTCTTGTTCAGTGCAATCATTTTTTGTGTCTAGAAGATCCATTGTCATATCCTCTTCCACCCATTTTCATCTATGTGATTTAACAGTTTTAGGTCCATGTACATATCTTCTTCTTTTGGTAGTTGAACGCTCAGGCTCTGCATTTGCTCCAATCTCCATCTAAAATAATCAACAACATGCATTAATGTATGTCAAGATTGGATAATACATTATAAATTTCAATAATACTGTGAAAAAATGTATCACAAAATTCCATCAGATCATTTTTTCCTAAGTTAAGTCAAAATTTGAGTACTCGATGTCCCGCTTCATCTGTTCTATCCTCATTTCATATGACACGATCTGTTGCCATGGCCTCATCTCGCCCCTATAATACACAACATAGTAAATAATGTTTACTACACCAATTATATCATTTCAACGAATATGTTATCCAACACAAAACCTCACTTTAGTCATATATTTTCTCAAAGTATTCATCCCATGTACTATAGTCCTGACCAACCTCTTGTTCAATGCAATCATTTGTTGTTTTTGCATGATCTGTCATATCCTTGAACACCCACTGTTTTCTATGTGATTTAATAGTTTTAGGTCCACGTCCACATCCTCTTTTGCTAGTTGAATGCTCAGGCTCTACATTTGCTCCAATCTCCATCTAAAATAATCAACAACATGCATTAATTTATGTCAAGATTGGATAATATATTATAAATTTCAATAATACTATGAAAAAAGATGGACATATCACAAAATGCCATTAGATCATTTTTTCCTAAGTTAAGTCAAAATTTGAGTACCTAATGTCCTGCTTCAGCCGTTGTGTCCTCATTTGACATGACACGATTTGTTGCCATGGCCTCGTCTCGCCCCTATAATACACAACATAGTAAATAATGTTTAGTACACCAATTATATCATTTCAACGAACATACTATCCAACACAAAACCTCACTTTAGATATATATTTGACATGTATTTCATACCTTAGATGACTCATCTAGTTGTATAGGGGTCATTTCTGAGTTCACAAATCTAACCTCTATTAGTTTTGCACCCACAAAATTGACATGGGATAAGGAATATATAAAATAGGGAACCATGATTGGTCCCTTGGTACATATGAAGATGAATTCAATTTAGGATCAATTTATTTATCATCTTCTAAGCAAAATACATCATTTTGCACTGCTAAGCGCTAAATTAGGTGCACTTTGCGCCACCTTTTGCATCCCAATTAGATTACCTTTTTTGGCTAGAGGGCAGCGCTAAATTAGGCGCACTTTGCGCCATCTTTTTCATCCCAAACAGATTACATTTTTTTGGCTGGAAGGTGGCACTAAATTAGCCGCACTTTGCTATGCTGACTATTGCGTCGACTACTAAATCAAGAACAAAAATTTAAAACTTCCTGCGTCAAGAAGGAAGAGATGATAGGAGAAAAAACCCACGTGAAGGAAGAGAGGAGAAAAAAGGGAAAAATGGCGCGAAGGAGGGCTACAAGCAAGTAGATCATAAATTCGATTTAGTTTGTGACACCATAGATAAGGTTACAATTTGTTTTTTTGTTCCCACAAATATTTTTGTTTGGATTAAATGGAGAGATTATGAAGAAAGGGTTGGGAATATTGTTTTGTTTACACATGAATCGTTCAAGTCTCATGTGGTTGTAAAGGAGGAGGGTAAAATTGTAGACATTGCATTATTTCCTCCACATCCAAGAGTAGTGAACACATTTTTGAAACCCCAATGCCTCAATTCACTTATCATTCCCATCCCAAACTTTCAGCTTCCAGTTCGATTTCTTAGACCGACCTTTCATAAAAAAGTACTTGAGTGCTTTCAAGACAAGTTGTTAAACTGCATTCAACCCATTGCAACCAGGTCTCGTGGGAACAGAGGCTGGTCGAGACAATACAAGGAGATAGGGCTTTTGAGACGACAGTTGAATAATAGATCATTTCCTCAAATTTATGAGACCTTCGGGCTTAAATTAGCTATTACTAATTTTCACTTATTCTTTTACAGAACAATGAGCTCGTGGTTTCAAATTGATTGTGCACACACATTCATTTTCTTTCTAATCAGCGGATGCGACTCGAGCATGGGACCTATCTGTGTTAACTCTCAATAAAACCACACTATGCCCCCTTTTTATCCCCCAAAGATTACCATTCTATATAGGTGCGCAAGCGTTGATTTTTTTACAATACATTTGTTTCATTTTGCATATATTTATATCCTTTCAAATATATTTATATTCTATACAGGTGCGCAAGCAATTGATTCATAGGCGTTTAAATCCAGAAAGAGAGTCATTCAAGGTAAAAATTTCATACCACAAATTGGACGAATTTTTTTATACCTAACAGTGTGTACTTCGTTTGCCTCCACAAACTGGACAAAAATAATTTTCCCTAGGTCGCCTCAAAATGTCAAGCGATAGAGGGAAGAGAAGAAAGGGAGCAGACTTTGGCCACAATGAGGTAATTCATTGTCAATTTATAGATTTGTAAATGTTTCCCTTGTTTCTTTCCCTTTTACTTTTATATTTTTAAATTTAAAAGAAGAAATTTATTTTATATATATAGGGACATGTGACTGACAAAGATAAAGAGGCATTGGCTTCCATATTGGGGGAAGAGGCAGTGAACAATTTGGATGATGTGTGTTGGAAAAAGCTTTGCTAGATACATAGAAAACCGATCTAGTGAAGCCCCTCAAACATTGCAACCAAATCAACCGTGTTAAAGGGAATCAATTGATTCCCCAAGCAGTCTTGGATTGAGCAAAAGATCCAAGAGGAAATCAGTAATAGTAAACTCTAGTAGTGTAGAACAAGGAGCAGAGGCTTCCACTGTCCCACCCACTCCTGGGACACAGACTTCTTCCACCACGGAAAGTTTTCATTCTTGCATTGGTACCTACAATAAGAAGATAGAATATGATGTGGTTTCAAGGGAAGTCCGAATGACAGATGTTGGAAAAGGGTTTGTGAATAGGTTGAAGGAATCATGCCTTCAACGATTCAAAGACCATCTATATTTTCCATTCTCAAAGATACCCATACACCTGCAAAAAGCAGTTATCAATGACATGGAGACTGAATTTGGCATAGGTTGGTCTATGAAGAAGGTGAAGCTATGAATTTCTCAAAATTGCAAGAGATTTTGATGCAACCAAACAAAGAAGATAAAAAAAATCCCTCCTGAGCTAAGACTCAAAAAAAGGCCAATTGATGTAAGTGTCAAAGTATGGAAAGAGCTTGTAAAAGCATATGAGAAGTCTAAAGGACAGAGGAAGTCCGATGAGGAGAGTACGCAGGTATTTGAATTTTCTCATAAGATTATATCAAATTTATTAAACGATTTTTAAATTTTATTTGTGCATAGTTAAATTGAATTAGTATATGTTTCGGTACAAGGCCTCCAAGGGTAGGCTTCAAAAACTTCATGCCATGCATCACAGTGGCCAGAAAGGTTTACAGACCTTGATTTATAATTTTGTAAGTATATTTAATATGTTAAATGATATTTTTTTAATTCCCTAGGAAAAATTAAATGATTGCATATTAATTAGTTTAACTAGTCCATGTGCCATGTTTTGACAGGAGGAGAAATATGGCTGGCATCCAAAGCAATTTGAAAAGGAAAAGTTACAAAGCAAAAAGTGGGTCGATTTTTAATCTGGATGGAGAACGAGGTATCAATAGTTGACTTTCAATAACTTAGTTGGATATTGTTGTGTTAATATGTCAATTTGTATTTCTTATGTTGAGTTGTTTATTGATGTGTAGGATGAGTTCTAAAGTGCTTCTCTATTGGCCCTAGATCCCACTCAATTGTCCCATTATTTCATGTTGAGGAAAAAAATATTGTTTTTCCTTAAAGGGTAGTGGGTGACATTCATGCCTTATTTTCATCGCATCTTTTAATTAATGACCATTGTCTTTTAATATCTCTTAAGTGTCCTCATTTAAGTTATGAGTTGTATCATTTGAGTGACTTAGTCCCATGTTGATTTGATTTATCTTCTTTTCTCTCAAACATGGTATCTCAAGGAGTGCTTCCTTGAATTCATGTTTCCATTCTACTAAGTGATCCACATGCATCTTTGTCATCCTTCCTCACAATGTTGCCATTCTTTTAACATGTAAGAATTTGTTGATGCATCTTGGTAGGCATCCTATAGATCTAACACTTCCTTCTAGTCTACATCACTTGGCGTATCTAACCAACCACTTAATTTGTCCATCTAATTTAAAAAAAGGTAGTAAATTCTTGTCTTCCAAGTTAAAAAAACTCCATAAATAAAGAAATCAGTACTAAAAAATCTACAACCTGATCTGATCAACATACAAAAGCATGTAATACTAGACTTCTTAACATTCAAAAGATAAATGGAATGTCCTTAACACCAAGTAGAGCTATCCAAAAAAGCTAACTAAAAACATAAACGTGCTCCCACATATAATGGCCTAATGGTTGGTTGTCATAGAAGTCAAACTACCGAAGTAACAACACTGATCAAGTTAACATATATGCATCATTTGCATAAATAGTTGAACCATTTATGTGAATGAATAAATAGTAGAAGGATGTAGATGAACTCAATTCATCTGACTTTATGCCTCTTGGCAGGGATTCCTCTTGAATCTCTAATATCAGGTGCCCCAAACTTCCCTGTAGCTTTTACCTTTCATCGTCACCTTTCCTCTTCACTGTCAGACTCATCTCCTTTTTCCTTATCTACATTTTTGGCTTCGGCTTCTAATTCATCCCATGTTTTACCTTCCCCCCCTTTTGAATCTTCTTCTTCTTCTTCGTCCTCATCTAACTCCACAAGAGATTCATCTTATGAACCTTCCTCATTTGATTTTGATTCCTCTTCTACATTAGAGGGTTCATATCCTTGATTTGACTCTTCTGAATTATCAGAATCAGAATCACTAGATTCCATATTCAAAAATTCCCAAACACCATCTTCAATAAATTTTTCTGGATCATTAGTAATAGTCTTCAAAATTGGCCATCAGTTCAAGTTCATTTTGCTTTCATAATAATTTATATCCATGGAGTTCAACCATTCCTTGATGCCATCAAGCAAAGATTGAGGAATGGTGTCAATGTGGAGTACATCCCACTTGAAGTCTTTGAAAACAATAGCCATATCAAATGCCTTTTTCCCAAATCCTACTCTCTCAAGGTTAACAATCTCAATCTCACTAATAGTGATTACTAAGAAAGGTAATTCCACCAACTCTACCAAAAATTTTACCATAGGAACAATAAAAGCAAAGGATTTGAAAGGAACTCCATGAAAACTAATCTCTCTAAATGGTACATCAAACTCTAGTTCAAAATCTTTTAGATGAGGCTACTCCCATAGCTCTCTTACTCGCTTGACAAATCCTTGAAACTCTGCATTGATTTTATTTTTCCTATCCTTCTCTTGTTGTTCTTCCTCAATTTCATCAGGATCATACATTGACCTTCTTTCCCCTCCTAAATTTGGACCACATCCATTACCTCCACATAAAACTGGACATCCTTGGTCTTCTTGGTTCCCGCGCCATGATATGGTTATGCAAATGAAAATGAAGCAAAGTAATCATCTCCTTCTTTGCTGGCTGGAGGAATGCATGCTTAATGTTTTGATACATGATATCAGCTCTCTCTTCTTCTCTCGTGGTTGAATACTAAAATCCATTATGGTGGGCCTCCAGAGTTCCAGTCATCTTTCTTCTTCATTCACCAAATGTTGACCTGATCCACAAGTCTGCCAGCCTAATTGCCTTTGTTTTTTAAAGCTAAAGTTTCTCCTGAGTCACCAATGTAGCTCTCTCTGCCTTTTCAGACTCTTTCATTGCTACAGGAAATTAGCGCCTAATTGATTAACAACATCAATCTCACTAATAGTGATTACTAAGAAAGGTAATTCCATCAACTCTACCAAATGGTTTACCGTAGGAACAATAAAAGGAGGGGCTTTGAAAGGAACTCCATGAAAACCAAGTTCTCTAAATGGTATATCAAACTCTAGTTCAAAATATTTTAGATGAGGTTGATCCCATAGCTCTCTTACTCGCTTGAAAAATCCTTGAAGCTTTGCATTGATTTTATTTTTCCTGTCCCTCTCTTGTTGTTCTTCCTCAATTTCATCAAGATCATACATTGACCTTCTTTCCCCTCCTAAAGTTTGGACCACATCCATTACCTCCACATAAAACTAGACATCCTTGGTCTTCTTGGTTCCCACGCCATGATATGGTTATGCAAATGAAAATGAAGCAAAGTAATCATCTCCTTCTCCGTTGGCCAAAAGAATGCATGCTTAATGTTTTGATACATGATATCAACTCTCTCTTCTGCTCTCATGGTTGAATACCAAAATCCATTATGGTTGGCCTCCAGAGTTCCAGTCATCTTTCTTCCTCTTTCACCAAATGCTAGCCTGATCCACAAGACTGCCAGCCTAATTGCCTTTGTTTTTGAAAGTTGAAGTTTCTCCTGAGTCACTAGTGT
Source organism: Sequoia sempervirens (assembly GCA_007258455.2). Lineage (NCBI taxonomy): Eukaryota > Viridiplantae > Streptophyta > Pinopsida > Cupressales > Cupressaceae > Sequoia > Sequoia sempervirens. The sequence continues at coordinate 64,956 of VDFB02032753.1, forward strand.
AGCTCTCTCTGCCTTTTTAGACTCTTTCATTGCTACAAGAAATTAGCGCCTAATTGATTAACAATCTCAATCTCACTAATAGTGATTACTAAGAAAGGTAATTCCACCAACTCTACCAAATAGTTTATCGTAGGAATAATAAAAGCAAAGGCTTTGAAAGGAACTCCATGAAAACCAAGCTCTCTAAATGGTACATCAAAATCTAGTTCAAAATCTTTTAGATGAGGCTTCTCCCAAAGCTCTCTTACTCGCTTGAAAAATCCTTGAAGCTTTGCATTGATTTTATTTTTCCTGTCCCTCTCTTGTTGTTCTTCCTCAATTTCATCAAGATCATACATTGACCTTCTTGCCCCTCCTAAAGTTTGGACCACATCCATTACCTCCACATAAAACTGGACATCCTTGGTCTTCTTGGTTCCCATGCCATGATATGGTTATGCAAATGAAAATGAAGCAAAGTAATCATCTCCTTCTCCGTTGACTGGAAGAATGCAAGCTTAATATTTTGATACATGATATCAACTCTCTCTTCTGCTCTCATGGTTGAATACCAAAATCCATTATGGTGGGCCTCTAGAGTTTTAGTCATCTTTCTTCATCTTCCACCAAATGTTGGCCTGATCCACAAGTCTGCCAGCCTAATTTCCTTTGTTTTTGAAAGCTGAAGTTTCTCTTGAGTCACCAATATAGCTCTCTCTGCCTTTTCAGACTCTTTCATTGCTACAGGCAATTAGTGCCTAATTGATTAACAATATCAATCTTAGTAATAGTGATTACTAAGAAAGGTAATTCCACCAACTCTACCAAATAGTTTACCATAGGAATAATAAAAGTAGAGGATTTGAAAGGAACTCCATGAAAACCAAGCTCTCTAAATGGTACATCAAACTCTAGTTCAAAATATTTTAGATGAGGCTACTCCCATAGCTCTCTTACATGCTTGAAAAATCCTTGAAACTCTGCATTGATTTTATTTTTCTTGTCCCTCTCTTGTTGTTCTTCCTCAATTTCATCAGGATCATACATTGACCTTCGTGCCCCTCCTAAATTTTGGACCACATCCATTACCTCCACATAAAACTAGACATGCTTGGTCTTCTTTGTTCCCATGCCATGATAAGGTTATGCAAATGAAAATGAAGCAAAGTAATCATCTCCTTCTCCTCTGGCTATAAGAATGCATGCTTAATGTTTTGATACATGATATCAACTCTCTCTTCTTCTCTCATGGTTGATTACTGAAATCCATTATGGTGGGCCTCTAGAGTTCCAGTCATCTTTCTTCCTCTTCCACCAAATGTTGGCCTGATCCACAAGTTTGCCAGCCTAATTGCCTTTGTTTTTTAAAGCTGAAGTTTCTCTTGAGTCACCAATGTAGCTCTCTCTACCTTTTCAGACTCTTTCATTACTACAGGAAATTAGCACCTAATTGATTAACAATCTCAATCTCACTAATAGTGATTACTAAGAAAGGTAATTCCATCAACTCTACCAAACAGTTTACCGTAGGAACAATAAAAGCAAGGGCTTTGAAAGGAACTCCATGAAAACCAAGCTCTCTAAATGGTATATCAAACTCTAGTTCAAAATATTTTAGATGAGGTTGATCCCATAGCTCTATTACTCACTTGACAAATCCTTGAAGCTTTGCATTGATTTTATTTTTCCTTTCCCTCTCTTGTTGTTCTTCCTCAATTTCATCAGGATCATCCATTGACCTTCTTACCCCTCCTAAGTTTGGACCACATCCATTACCTCCACATAAAACTGGACATCCTTGGTCTTCTTGGTTCCCACACCATGATATGGTTATGCAAATGAAAATGAAGCAAAGTAATCATCTCCTTCTCTGTTGGCTGGAAGAATGCATGCTTAATGTTTTGATACATGATATCAGCTCTCTCTTTTTCTCTCATGGTTGAATACTGAAATCCATTATGGTTGGCCTCCAGAGTTCCAGTCATCTTTCTTCCTCTTCCACCAAATGTTGGCTTGATCCACAAGTCTACCAACCTAATTGCCTTTGTTTTTGAAAGCTGAAGTTTCTCCTGAGTCACCAATGTAGCTCTCTCTACCTTTTTAGACTCTTTCATTGCTACAGATCGTCTATGGTATTTAATCATTTGTACCACATGGTTGATGTACTTTGAATCCTTGGATCTAAAGGAAAATTCCTTAACATAAATACTGCTAGGGAATTTCAATGTTGGACTGTAGTTGGAATTAAAGCCGGTACCTGGAACATTGAAAATTATCCTTATATAAGAATTCCCTCCATCTTGATGGTGGCTACATGAAATGGAACCATGATGCCATATATGGGTACCAGAACAACATCATTTTTCGTATCAACCTGAATCATGAGCTCTCTAGAAACGAGGATATCTTCCACATTTTTGTATGAAACCATCTTAGTGGATGGCTTGGAAGAGCCATGTTCATCTTCTGTACCAATGCCCCCTACAACCAATCTTCTTGCAGTCTCCTCATTCTTTTGCAGAGGGTTGGAACTTAAGGTTATGCAATAGAATTTACAATTGATATTTAAATTGTATAACAATTTTTTTTATGATCTTTACTAACAATTATTAGAATTGTTGCATGTTTTATATCATTGGAATCACATATTAGCTGTAATTTTTTTGAAATTTTATTATGGTATGTGCACTTTGATATGATATAATATGATTATGGTTTTGTCTTATATGTTTCAATATTACATATATAACAGAAAAATAAATTATTGCATGAAATAAATAATAACTTTTCATTTTAAATGTTTTTTTTGCAGAACACGGGTCTCCCAGAAGGTCAAGATGATCCTCATCATGATATAGATCCAGAAAATATTGGTTCTGTCGATACATATCACATGGCAGAGGATGATGATGACACAGATACGGAAGACATTGAGGCCGATGACAATGATGATGATGATGAACACGATGGTGGTGATGATGATGAGGCAGTTTCTAGTAGTACCTAGTGACATTCATGATCATATAGACTGCTTCATGGATCATTGTTGATATATCATTATGATGATGATGATTACAATGGTGATGATGATGATGAGGCAGTTGCTGGTAGTACCTAGTGACATTCATGATCATATAGATTGCATCATGGATCATTGTTGATATATCGTTATGATGCCTCTTTTCATGGTTACTATCATAAGTATCATTTTCACAGCCTACAGTACCATATTATTGAGTTGTATCATATTGACATTTATCATTTTCACTTATATCATTTGGACATGTATCATCTTGATTTGTATCAATTTGAGTTAAATAAATTATCATTTTTACTTATATTATTTGTACATGTATCATTTTGACTTATGTCGATTGTTGGACATGTATCATTTTCACATGTTATTGATCTACTGGCATATTTGACTTTCACTTGTTTTAGTTATATATGATGATAATCTTATCAATACTGACTTGTCAATTTATATATATTAAAAGTGGTCGATGATTTTTGGATGGATATTTATTACGTATGATGATTTTAATTTACTGCTTAGGATGGATGTTGTCAAATTTAATTAAATTATAAAAATTTGACTCACTTGTTTTAATTATAGATGATGATCATGTTATAATAATTATCTTGTTATTTAATCATATGAGTTAAATAATTAAATTACTTACACTATAATCATATGAGTTATTTAAGAGGCATCATATATTTAACTAATTAAATTGAATTAAAACATCTTAAATTAATAAATGAAGCAAAACAAGAAGTGTTTTTAGAAGCAAAAAAGGAAGCAACAATGGAAGCCAAATTAGAAACAAACCAAAAGTAATCTTGGAAGCAAAATTGGTAGCAAAACCGGAAGCAAACCTAGAAGCAAAACTGAGAGCAAAACAAGAAGCATATTTTAGAAGCAAAACAAGAAGCATTTCTAGAAGAAAAAAAGGAAGCAAAACAAGAAGAATTTCTAGAAGCAAAAAAGGAAGCAACAATGGAAGCCAAACTAGAAGCAAACTAGAAGAAATCCTGGAAGCAAAACTAGAAGCAAAACCAGAAGAAAAATTGGAAGGAACATCAGAAGCAAAACTGGAAGAAAACTTGGAAGCAAAAGCAGAAGCAAAACTGAAAGCAAAATTGGAAGCAAAACTGGAAGCAAAACCGGAAGCAAAACCAGAAGCAAAACTGGAAGCAAAATTGGAAGCAAAACCGGAAACAAAACTGGAAGCAAACCTGGAAACAAAATCGGAAGCAAAACTGGAAGGAACACAGGAAGCAAATTTGGAAGCAAAATCGAAAGCAAATATGGAAGAAAAACTAGAAGCATAACTGGAAGCAAAATTGGAAGCAAATTTTGAAGAAAAACTGGAAGCAAAACTAGAAGCAAATCTAGAAGCAAAACTGGAAGCAACATTGGAAGCAAAACTGGGAGCAAAACTAGAAGCAAAAATGGGAGCAAAACTAGAAGCAAAAATGGGAGCAGAAATGGAAGCAAAAATGGGAGCCGCCATGGAAGCAAAAGCGAAAGCAATACTCGAAGAAAAATTGGATGTCACATTGGAAGCATAAGTGGAAGCAAAAGCAAAAGCAAACCTGGAAGCAAAACTAGAAGCAACAATGGGAGCAGACATGGAAGCAAAACTGGAAGCCAACTTGGGCACCAATTTAGGCACTATTTTCAACGCCAATTTCTACCACTATTCCTGGCGTTAAAGGCGATGCTATTTCCGGTACCAAATTTCTGGCGCAAAATCCGATGTTAATTTAGGCACGAAAGCTGGCACAAAATCTGGTGATGAAACGTAGAAAAGGGTTTTCGCCAACTTTTTGCGCCTTCAGATGACTCCAAAATGGCTAACTCAAATACACTAAAATCCGGCGCAAAAGTCGGTGCTAATTTCTTGTTGTGTTGTTGTGTTGTCTTGATTTGTCTTTGCATCTCTCAAGAATGTATCCTTAGGTTTTTTAGTGCAGGATTTCTCCTTCCTTGTTTTAGACTTTCTTCTACTTTGAAGTTATCATACAAGTTTGCAGATGTACTAGTCATAGGACTTTTCCCTTTTTAAAAACCAAGAATAGATTTCTCTTTTGATGTCTTTTGAGAGTTGATTAACTCATCAATAATTTTAGAGCCTCCTTTCAGTTTAGACCCTTATCAATCTGCTCTTTTTCTTTTTCAATTTCTTTTCTCAGAGAGACAATCTCTTCCTCAAGATTTAAGCATTCAACAATTTTATCATTGAGCTTGGTGTTCAAATAGTCTTCAATCCTCTTATCTTCTTCAATCTTAACTTTTAGATCAAAGATCACCATTTCTACCTCCTTGAGTTTAGCCTCACCTTCTTTACCTCCTTCCATTTGAGATTTTAGTTTTCCAATTTTTTCTTTTGATTCTTTAGCTTGTGCCTTCAATTTGATGATTGTCTCCTTTGATTATTCAAGCATGACCTCATGTTTCATATTTAGTGTTCTTTCGTCATCCAAATCTTCAAGAGAAAACCTGAGTTCTTCAAAATCTACTTCACAATCTTCTAGATTGATGTCCCAACATTTAGGTTCCATTTCCTCAAGATCTGGTTTTGGAATAAACATATCATTGATCTTTGTTATAGATCCCATGTTTTCAAGTGAAGTGTCTACCTCCTCTGTTAAGATTCTCAAAGGCGCGTGGCTCTGATACCAATTGTTGAACATGCAAAAGTGCTAAGGAGGGTGAATTAGCATATACTAAAACTTAAAAATTTCCATTTGTAGATTAAACATCAAATCACATTAACTGAAAGAAGAGAAGAAATTAAAATAGGCACCACACAAGGACACCAATATTTTTTACATGGAAAACCCAATGAGGGAAAAACCACGGTGAGAGCTAACTCACAATATATGAAGCTCACTTCTTACAAAAATTGCAATGTAGTTTAAGGCTCACTTCCTAAAGATTTGTAGGCTAAGGTGTGCAACCTTAGGGAAAGATACAAGGACCTACTGAGACTCACTATCTTAGATCATGATACATGAAAATTATAATGAAAGACATGAATATGAAATATTATAGAGAATCATCCAACATATGTTGATGTTGCGGTCCCTTTTTCGCACAATTACTCAATCATATTGACTTTGCACACTTCATCTTCAACATACCACCCAATCTCAATTCACTAGAAACAATTACATTCACAAATGAAATTTTTATTTTATAAATACCCTCCACAACAACTCAAAACCTCAATTAGGTCGGCTCCAAGATGACTTTAGATGAAACATATGATATAACACATGTCAGCTTCCAAACATATGCATTATGAAGAGAAAATGAGTTTTGGATCAACACATGGAATGATAGGACCAAACAACATCAAAACACATCCTCCAAAGCAAAATTAATTAATAAGGATCAACTATAGATGAAGGAAATAAGCTTGTTAGCCTAAACAATGACAGCACCACCAAAATTGTCAACTATTCAACTTTACACCACTGGGTAGAGACCAAAACATCATGCAGACCAAGATGTGGACAATGTATTCTATGCACAATATCTCTTTAACCTTCTCCTGAATAAATTGATCATCATATGTTGGTGCAAGAAGAGAAACATATTGAACTGATGAAAACAAAGTATTTCAAACAAACTATAACACTTCAAAACATAGGATATTATATTGCTATACACCAAAACACCTGAGAATTACATGGAAGAGCTCTTATGCCTCTCTTAACATATCCCCAAGTATCCACAACCATATCTATCACTCCAGAGGAATGCAAAGCATTCTAGTAGGCCTTCATCAACACTTTACTCTACCAAAACACAGATCAGAACACTATTACTTATATCTTTCACTGCAAAAGTGTAATGGCTTGAATTCTTGGATATAAAACCTTCACATCTCAACCATATTATCTTTTGAACCACAAGACAAAATATTGCTCTGTGGAAGGATGTGGACCAAAACATCATGACAATGTCTTAGATTATACTTTATGATTTCCTTAGCAAAACTTCTATAGCTTATCTCTTAGTTTGGTACACTAAACTACTAAGATATCAATGTAGGCATATTGGAAACATATTGGAACAAGTGTACCCACCTCCACATCATACTTAGACATCATACTAATCACCAATCTTCCTCATACTACATTATTGACTTGTATCAACAGATGTCTTTGCACATCAACAGTCTCCAAAGTATTATATAATCTTTATCTCACACATTTTACATCAATGACAACACATCTTGAGTTGACATCAATGAAAACACATATTTCCAACAATAAATTTCTCATTTATTTATTTGACTTGTCACTAAATCATCATTGTTTATCATTGCTTCCAATAATGAAGTGATCTATGGTGGAGTTTGATGTTGATACCTTCAATTTTGAAACTAATTATGCAATTCAAAGTTTATTTTGTTCTAAATTCTCTAAAAAATCCTCTTAGCTTTGTCTAGGGTTTCTCTTAAGTGTTAGAGGATATTCGAGTGTTGCAAGATTGTCTTCAAGGGCATTTATTCATCCAAATTTGGTTCTAGGTTAGGGTTTATAAGATCTAATATAAATAATTTAAAAATAATACTAAATTCAATAAAACTAATCTAATTATTTAAATACAAACACAATTTGGTTCCAAAACACTAATGTTTGATAATTACCTCTTCTACAACATGGCATTGTGAAAATCCTTGTGAAATTTGCAAAGAGCGATCATGTTTTGAAGAATAGAAGACAAGCAAGATTTTTTGTGGGGATATAGGTTGCAAATGTGTAACACTTTTTTTTTTAAACTTCACAAAACGTGCTCACAATTTATTAAATACAGGTGTATTTTGTAAAATATAAAACGTGAGCTATTTTTTGGTTTTTTAAATTAAAAAAATGTATTTAAAATAAAAATAATTGTTTGACCACTTTTTTGTACACCATTTCTATGCACTCACCCTTTTATTAATTATTTAATAGGATTAATATGGAAAATTAGAACTCTTTAAATATGGCCACCATAACTTGACATAAAATAATTGCAACATATTTTTCAATAAATAATGATGTCTAGATTCACACACATATGTATGTATGTGTATGTATTCATATTTACATATACATACATACACACACACATTTTGATCAATATAGCTCATGAATATCAATCAAAATGGAGTTAATTAATGGATTCTATCATATTTCTCAATTGTAGGCCTAAGTGGTTGGTTTAAAACTCTAAACCAAAAACCAAAGGAAAGAGGGTGGGAAAATTTTAATTTGAAAGGACCATACATCATATTGTGTTTTTTTCTTGTTTTAGACCATTACCTAATTTGCAACTTCAAATTATTTAAGACTCGAGGCAGGGGGGTTGTCAAACTCCACAAAAAATAAAATGATGAGAAATGTAAATTACTAGGGGTCTAAAAAATACAAACACATGAGAAAGATCTCCTTATCCCTTTTTTGTGCTTTTTTGAACTCAATCATTCTTCTAAAATTTTCATCACCAATATCAAGATCTAGTAATTTAAAGTATTACTAGAATGGGTATCCACTCTCTAGACTAAGCTTTAGACTAAGCTTGACAACACAAGATTGGACCCAATTTTATGTCACTAGCCCAAACTAGTTGGCCTATTAAGAAGCATGTAGAGGTTTTAACGAGGTGAATAAAATCCATAAATAATTTCAATGACAAGGGACAAGTACAATATGAATGACCTTGCAATACTTTGTCTTAGATAATGACTAAGAATAAATTATTTAAATTATAATGAGATGAGGTGGTATTTAAAAATTCATGGAGAATTGTGAGAGAGGTAATCGATGTATTAATTATGTGGGTACAAATTCAAGAAATGAGGTTCTATTATAGAAAAATATTACAAGATATAAAGAAATTTAAAGTGACTCACATATTTTTAACTATACCTTATGGAGTTAATGTCAAAATTAAGTTCTTCATTCAAAACTAGAATCATACTTGGCAATTCTTAATAATGAATTATATTTCTAGTACTGAATATGGAAATACTATAATAAAATATATATTTAACACAAAAATTTGTAGCATCTCAAGGAACAACCAACTAACATATTTTTTGTAAAAATATGCATCCAAAGATATTAAATCACATAACTGTAGAGAAAATAAGATGAGACAATAATGAAATCTCAACAAAAAAAAATCTTGCTTTAATTTCTTTAAACTAACACAACATAGGAAATTATAGCAAGGAGACCTACAAAAAAAATTGCACTCTTTGTATTTAGAAAATGCTAGAACAAGTAATGCACAAATTCCCTCCCAAAAGTCCCCTGTAAACATAGAATAAAGTATTTATAGAATATGGAAATACTCATCTCATGTAGATGATTGACACTTGTCAAATTCTCTTATAATATGAAGTTATAAAATAGCAGATGCTCACTCGTGATAAAGAGTTCCCCTATAGGACACAAGAAAGAAAACACAAGGGATAACTCTATCTTGGTTTCCTTAGCTTAACTAAATGTTGAACACCTACAAGAGATAACCTCAAAAAATTACAATAAACATCACCACACACACTTGGTATCAACCAAGTGCATGAAATAAATGATATAGTGCATTTGAGAGATGGTAGTGAAGATGGAAATGATGGAGCAAAAATAGTTTTTGTTCTTCAATTTCTCCATGGTGGAGGATCTAAAGATGCATATTGTTGTTCCAATGAATTAGCATCCTCATCCTCTAAAGCCTAAAGATGATTTTTTTTAAATGACATCCTAGAAGGAAACTTGGTGCAAGGAAAATACTCATCTAGTGAATCTTGAGGGAATACACCAAGGAAATATCTTCTTCCTAGCAATATTTGTTGAAGCATCACAAGGATGAAAAGCAAGAAACAAACTATGGTTACTCATTTTGGAAGACAAGTTTAGGATTGTAGAACCAAATTGAAATAAGCATACAACCATAAGAGAAAGGAGAGACAAAAAAGAGGTAAAGATGAGCAATATTTATAAAATTAAATCATAGGGCTCATCTCAAACCCTTCTAATTCTATAGCTACTATAAACATGAAATGACTTCATACTTTTAAAATAAATTTGACTTGTGCACTATGTAGTATATAGATATTATATATAGCATCTAAAAGTTGGAGAGGAATGTTGAGACCTTGTTGAAGAGGTGTGTTTCCTCAAAAATGGTAGTGATCTCCTTTGGACTATTAGGTTCATATCTAGAATTCTTACTGATGATATTTATAATAGCCACTCCAGGAATCTATTTAATGTTAAGCTCCATTAACTTTCGATTAACATCATTCACATGTTGACTAGTACTCCTCAAGTTTCCATAACATTATGATAAGTAATCTATCATTTTGATCAAAATTTACAATTCTCACCTAGAAATTCCCCTGATGATATCTTTAGCATCTTTCTTTATCTTAAGATCTAGATACTTATTCACCTTATAATTTTTCAACTTGTTCTTGCAACGCTTATTAACCATCTTGAGTTGCCTTTACATGAGGACTTTATGTTAGTGTTATTATTTGATGCATTCAATTTTTAATTTTTCCTTCTCATTCCTCAAGTCATGATTTAGCTTGATAACATCATAAATGAAATCATCATAATCCTTTTTAATTTCTCAGTCATTAGTTCACTAAACTAAGAAATATGCATGCTCAAGGTTGCAAACTTAAGAGTAGAGCTATCTAATATTCTTATGATAATTAAGGTCATAATTAGCCCTTGGGAAACCTCTTGGATCATTAAATTGACATGTTTAGGGGTAATTTTGACCACAATACCAAAGTGTTGTCCTCTAGGAAAAATTTACATACTAAATAAAACTTTCGTGTTTGCTTAATGTCTTGGAAAAAATCTCCACTTTTTACATTTCTCCTCATAGTATCAAATACCAAAGTTGATACAATATCCTAGCTAGGTAGCAACACAAATCCAATCTCTTATCATTTTTCTTGTGTGCTCTAGGTGATTTGATTAACACACATTGAATTTTGAATCACCTTCCTCAATGTCAAAATTAAAATCCAAATCCTTTACATAGTCTTGAAATCAATTTGGGTAAATCTTTTTAAATCTTATGAAAAATATTTTAAATTATTTAGTTCTAATAAAATGGTCACCTACCATGAATGTTTCACATGCCTTTTTCTTGATATCATGTACAAAACTCTAACATTTGAATTCACCTAGCACAATGACAATATCATGAGTAGTAGCTTGGATTCTCCATGAATGCTTAGTAGACTAGATTGTTCTGATGATCTCTACATCTATTGGGTTAGAGTGATCAATGCCTATTTTAAATTCAGGTGGAACTTGAGGAGATTGAGGATCCTCCAAAAAAAATTCCTCTTACTATAATCCAGAGGATCCTTTAATCACCACTCCCTTACTTTTTTCTTGTGTTTCCTCCACACTAGATTCATGTTGTATTGTATTTGTTCTACTTTGTTGAGATACTATATTTCTAGAGACAAATGTAGAAGAAACATGAGATTTACTTATTGAAACACTACACAGTACACTCCAATTTTGCAACAAGGCCTTCATTCGATGGATATTTCTTATGAGTTGCAAAATTTAGTCCCTCTTGACAAATGATATCACCTACCCTCTCATACCATTCAAGACCTAAGATAGTAAAGTCTCCAACCTTGGTATGAGATGGGAGGATACTTTTCCTCTTATGTAGCTTTATATATGCACAATTGGACCAGCTCATTTGTCATAGATCCTCCAAATAAGAAATTGTGATAGGTACTCAACATGTCAACTTATGAGGCATTTATGTGGAACCAAAATTTTGGATAATTGTGTACCCATCATGCAAGAATAATTTTCCCCAATTGTGTAGCTCTTTAATATTTGGTTTATAATATAGGGGATTAAGGAATTCATAAAAACCTATAGAAAGTATAGACCTATTGAAACTTGACTTACCTAACACGGGGGTCACAAATTAATCCTCATAGGTGTAGAAGAGAAGCCTAAGATCATACTTATCCAAATGAGGGGGCCATAATTGTATAGTGAAAGGAAGCTGAGGTAGCGGAACAACTTCCTACACCAATCTTGAGAGGAGAATAATACAAAAAAAAATTAGATCTTTAACAGTTACAAAAACTTAAATATAAATAAACACAAATATCATGCATACCACAACACAATGATTTACGTGCGGAAAACCCTTTTGTGAGAAAAACCCCACACTCCAAAATCCGCCCAATAGATTATTTAGAAATCATAAAGATTACAATATACTTACAGAGCAAGCTTCTCACAGTAGTATCACCAACCAGAGATCCAGAGGCAACACAACCACTATCAGACTCTCAGAATACATCACAATCCACTGTCGTAATACAATTCCCTCGTAAAATAGGGTTGTCTTCTAGGGAAATTCAAGCTAATAAAATATCGATCATTAGATATGAGACATAATGATGAATGGTCCAAATTTACAATAATAAAGTATAAATAAAATTTTCCTTTTAGGGGCACTGCTCCCTAGCCCCCGCTAGGGCGTGTTTCCCCTGGACCCCATCCAGGGGGATGATCCCCCTAGACCCCTCATGGGGGGAGACCCCCTGCACCCCCTCGTTGTCATCGAATGAACAGTACCTTATGTATCAATAGTAACTTATGTAATTGCAAGGTTGAGACATATTTTCCCAAAAAATCTCCCACTTGTTGAACACCTTGCAAATACAATGGGAGGGTGAATAAACATCATCTCTTAATTGGTAGGGGCCAAAAGGCCCATAGTATTTGAACACCATCTGAACTTCTTTGTGCTCACATGCTTAGTTAACTAATCGACAACATTCATCAAAGTCTCTACCTTAACCAACTTCACCCTGCCATCTTCGACCATATCTCAAACAAAATGATATTGTACATCAATGTGCTTGGTCCTGGCATGAAATGTCAGGTTCTTGGCGAGACATATCACACTTTCACTATTGCAATAAATTGTCACTGCACCTTGTTTTATTCCATTATATGAACACAGTCTCTTAAGCCAAATGGCTTCTTTACAAGCATTAGTAGCTACCATATACTCTACTTTAGTAGTGGACAAAGAAACCACATCTTGTTGCTTATTCATCCAACTAATTGCACCACCAAATAAACTAAACACATAAGCACTGGTGGAACATCTGCTATCAACATCGCATGTACAGTTTGAATCCACATAACTATGAATATCAAGGGAAATCTCATCTTCATTCATATTACTATGATAACACAAGGAATAATCTGAGGTACCACGCAAATATCTAAAGACTCCTTTAACTACATCCCAATGAACTCTACCAGGATTAGACATATATCTGGAAAGAACTCCCACTGCTTTGGCAATGTCTAGTCTTGTACAAACCATAGTATACATTAAGCTTCCAATTGGACTCTAGTAAGGTACTATGCTCATGTCTTTCATCTCTAATGGAGACGTTGGACAATATGAAATAGATAACTTTATTCCATCTGAAACAGGAACATAATGGTCTACAATCTTTCATATCAAACCTTTGTAAAATTGAATTGACATACTTACTTTGGCAAAGCCATAGCTTTATGTTCACTAAATCTCTTCTAATTCCCATCCCCAGAATATGTTTAGCTACACCAAGATCTTTCATTTTAAACTTAGTACCAAGTTGAGATTTCAGTTCTAAAATCATACCTTTACCTTTACCAATGAATAACATATCATCAACATATAATGCAATAAACAAGAAATGACCACCATTGGTTTTATAATAAACACAATGATCTGATTTGGAATGCTCAAATCCCAAACTCAACACATATGTATCAAATTTTTGGTACCACATCCTAGTACTCTATTTTAAGCCATACAAAGATTTCTTCAATTTGCAAACCAATTTACTTTCACCTTTCACCATATAGTGCTCTGGCTATGTCATATAAATATCTTCCTCCAAGTCACTATGAAGGAAAGCAGTTTTCACAATTATTTGCTCAACTTCTAAATCATAAGCAACAGCAATAGAAAGAAAAAATATAATGGATGTCATTTTTTGTAACATGAGAAAATATCTAACCATAATCAACACCCTCAGCTTGAGAGTAGCCTTTTGTAACCAACCTTGCTTTGTACTTCTCAATACCTCCATCTAAACCAATCTTTTTCTTAAACACCCATTTGCAACCAATAGGTTTTTGTCCTTTTGGAAATGGTACAAGATCCCATGTATCATTCTTTTTCAAAGTTTCCATTTCTTCATCCATGGCAATCTTCCAATATTTTGCGTCATTCATACCTAATGCCTCTTCTACCGATCTAGGTTCATCCATGTTAGTATTCAAAGAAAAAATACATCTCCAATCATCAGGTGAATACCTTTCAGGTGGTTGTCTATGCCTTCTAGACCTACAAACAAGCTGAGTTGGAGGTTCTTCCTCCTCTTCTGAAGATTGAGAGCTAGATGATCTCTCCTCAACTTCTTGTCTATCCATGGGCCTTGATTCAACTTTCTTAGGTGTATGAGGAAATTGAATCACATCTTCCTTTTTACTTTGTTCTAGTGGCTACAATGTAACAAAAGAAGGCTTATTTTCTCTAAAAATAACAATTCTACTATGTATTACCTTTCGTGCAATAGGATCCTAAAGCTTGTATCCTTTCACACCATAACTATATCCGATGAAGATACATTTCACAACCTTGTTATCCAACTTTGTTTGCTTCTCATTTGGCACATGTGCATATGCCTTGCAACCAAACCTCTAAGATTTCTTAATGAAGGCTTGTGGCCCGACCATGCCTCTATAGGTGTCTTATGAACAAGAGTTGATGTAGGAGACCTATTAATTAAGTAACAAACAGTGGCAACAACTTGATCCCAAAACCTTTGTTCTAGACTAGCACCACTCAACGTACTCCTAGCATTCTCTATCATTGTCATGTTCAATATTTATACAACTCCATTCTATTGTGGAGAATATGGAGTTGTCATATATCTATGAATACCACAATCTTTACATAATTTATCAAAATCATTAGAGAAAAAATTTCCGTCATTATATCAATCCTCAAACATTTTATTTTCTTTCTAGTCTACAAATCAACCATTGCTTTAAATTCTTTAAATCAACTGAGAACTTCATATTTACTCTTTAGAAAATATGCCCATGTCCTACTATAATCATCAATAAATGAAACATAATATGTGGATTTACAAATTGAAGGAACATCTATAGGACCAAACACATTAGAATGAATAAGATCCAATACACTACAAGATTTATGAGAACTCAAGAGTAAAATTGAACGTATTTTTGTTTTCTATAAATGCAATGCTCACAGAAATCAAATTCAAGATTGCAATCAGACACCCCTTCAACAAGGTTTTTATTTTTCAAGGTCATTAGACCCTTTTCTCCAATGTGGCCAAGTCTTTGGTGCCATAACATAGTTTTCTATGCAGGTAACTTTGATTTAGAAGAAAAAGCACCCTTGGGTACCCAAAAGCCATGACCATCTGCTGAAGGTGAAACCCTCACTTCTTCCACAGACTTTCTTTTCATATAAGTACTATTGCACTCAATAGTGCATGCATCAAGCTTATACAATGTGCCATATTTGACACCTCTAGCAATCACCATAGCACCTTTGACCATCTTGCATCCTGTATCAGAAAATACTACTTGCACACCTGCATCTATTAGTTTTTTCACAAATAACAAATTTTGTGCTAAACCGAGGATATGCAATACACCATTAATCCTTTTTATTCTACCATCAAGAAACCTGATTTTAAATTTACCATGACCAACAATGTCTAAATGAGAATAATCACCCAAGTACACCTTACATCCATCAAATTTTTCATATTCACAAAACCAATATCTATTAAAGGTCATATGGAAAGATGCACCTGAGTCAATTAACCATGCATCATTACCTACATGAGTTGCCAAAGTTGTAATGAATGTGTCACCATCTTCCTTTTCAGACTCAAAATCAAAATCAAAATACTTCTTTTTATTCTTCTTTTCTTATTTGTAGTCTTTACGAACATGTCCAGGCTTACCATAGTTCCAACAAATAAATTTGGACTTTCCAGGAGACTTAGATCTCCCCTTGGACTTGGATTTTTCATGCTTCTCATTCTTCTTTCCTTCTTCCTTAGGTCTTCCAAAAACATTCAGGGCCTCCTTGGCACTGATGGATACCTTCCTCCTCATCTCTTTAGAAAGAAAGGAACCCACCACATCTTCAGTCTTCAATATAACATCTAAGTACTCCCAATAGCCATAACAAGAGAATCCCACAAATAAGGCAAAGAACAAAACAGGATCTGACATTTCTCTTCCTATCCATTTCGACAGGTCAACTGAGCCACCATCATATTGAATGCTTCTAGGTGGTCTATAATTCATCCACCTTCTTCCATTCTCAAGGAATACAATTTCTTCCTCAAGAAAATCTTGTTCACTAAAGATTTGGCTTGATACACCTCACCAAGCTTCTTCCATAGTTTTTGTGCAGAGGTCTCTTCATGGACATTGATTAAAA
Source organism: Sequoia sempervirens (assembly GCA_007258455.2). Taxonomy (NCBI): domain Eukaryota; kingdom Viridiplantae; phylum Streptophyta; class Pinopsida; order Cupressales; family Cupressaceae; genus Sequoia; species Sequoia sempervirens. The sequence goes on from VDFB02032753.1 coordinate 81,505, forward strand.
CAAAGTTTGTCAAGCATAATCTGATTAGATCCTTGGCTTTATGATCCATAACATCATATTGAGCAGCTTGAGTAGGATCTGTAGGCCTTGAAACATTCTCATCAACAACATCCCACAAATCTTGATCTATCAACAAATCCTCCATCTTCAGGTTCCACATTTCAAAATTATTTCCAGAGAATTTATCCACCTCTATTCTCCCCGATGAACTTGCCATCTAAAAATTCTTGCAACAAGATCACAAAGCTTCTTCTACATAAGCTCCCACTCAAATCTGGATTAGTTCAAAAAACTCAACAACCCACAACTAAAGCCAAAGGTGATTAGGCTTTGATACCACTTGAAAGGAAGCTAAGGTAGTAGAACACCTTCCTACACTAATCTTGAGAGGAGAATAATGCAAAAAAAAATTAGATCTTTAATAGTTACAGAAACTTAAACAAAAAGAAATACAAATATCATGCATACCACAACACAGTGATTTATGTGGAGAAATCCCTTTCGGGAGAAAAAACCCACACTTCAAAAAATTCCCAATATATTATTAAGAAATCACAAAGATTACAATACACTTGCAGAGCAAGCTTCTCATAGGAGTATCACCAACCAGAGATCCAAAGGCAACACGACTGCTATTAGAATCTCATAATACATCACAATCCATAGCCATAATACAATGCCCTCATAAAATAGGGTTGTCTTCAGAGCAAGTCAAGCTAATAAAATATTGGCTATCAAATATGTGACATAATGATGAACGGTCTAGATTTACAATAATAAAATATAAATAAAATTTTCCTTTCAAGGATTGCCCCCTAGCCCCAACTAGGGTGTGTTGCCCTTGGACCCTAGCTGGGGGGATGATCCCCCTAGACCCCTCACAGGGGAAGACTCCCCCACACCCCCCGTCATCATCGGATGAACAATACCTTATGTATAAACAGTAACTTGTGTAAGTGCAAGGTTGAGACATATTTTCCCAACATATAGGTCTACAAACTCTTGATCCAAATTCATTTTCATATAGTTGAACATTCAACTTAGGACTCTAAGCACCAACAAATACATAAAGGTAAATATGTAACAATGAAAAATACCATTTGAATAAAGTTACTTCACCTTGCTTCTTGGCATTTTACAGTCCTTCCCTTCAATGTTTGGTCAAATAGCTAGCATAATTGGATAGTATATTTTATATATGATTTGGATTGGGTAGAAAAACCCAATGCTCCCTTTGACATAGTAGGGATAGCATCAATTCCCACTGTTGGCATAAATAAGGTTTTTACCAAACTAGTTCACCCAATAGGTCTTATTCACACATGCTCACATGTTAAGCTTACTTAGAGATCTAGGAATCTTTCTAGAATCCTTAGGTGTCATGTGATCTTATCTTATCTTATATTTTTATTTAATTTTTATGTCTAATTGCATAGGATTAAGATAATTATCACAATCTTGTCTAGTCCTATCTTTCAATCTTGCCTATATAAGCAAGGCATTGTATGTACATTTAAATCAATCAATGCAATTCATGTAATCTTAATGAGTTTTAATTAAAACCAGTGTGCCCATAATTGGGCAATATTTTTCTCTTTTTGATCTCTTGTGGAAGGCATATTTTAGTTTTGTAGATATCCTGAAGGCTTGATTCCATTGGTGACTCTAACACCCATTACTTGGCACATTCCCTCAAATGTATCCTTAAAATAGGGGTAAAATTACATCGCATCAATTGAATCCATTTATATGTCAAGAATGGATTTTGGTCCCTCTCCATGATTTTTGAAGCTCAAATTTGGTATCTATTTAGCCTTGTACTTGTATTTGGGCCTATCTTATTGTGTAGCTAGGGATTTTTTATTTATTTATTTATTTATTTATTAAGTATAGAGGAAACAACAATTACAAATTACTAACTGGATGTTTTAGTTCAAAAGTCCAGTTCCAAGACTACCCCAGTTACTACATATCAACAGATTAGCCCCTGTTACAACAGTTACAAAGTATCATCAGAATACCCCCTGTATATGCCCTGTTACATTCTATTACATTGCTCAAGACTGTCATAACTAGATACAACTGAACATCATGTCATAGCTATACAAAAAATCTGCACAAGTATATACCATTATCCTTTACAAGTATATATACGGAGCAGAATATACAAAATGCCCTTTGTTGTCCCAAAGTAGAAGCTACTTTGTCCTGTTTGTACCTTTCATTGCCACTAATACCTTTGCTACAGTCAGTTCATCCACAGAAGGTTTTGGTGCCCTGCTCGAGGTCCACAAACATGCAAGGTCCCCTGCAACCATTCGTTCAACCACTGCGCTGTCACTCTCCATGTTGTTTCTACCACACATAACTACTCAGATCTATAGGGCTGCATCATTGATTTGTCCACTAAGCCTGCTTCCCCCAGCTCCCTCATCCACAATGGCATCATTAAATACCTTTTGAAACCCTCTTAAAGTTTTGAGAAAAATCCTTGATTCAGTATAATCATAATTCCAGTTATGTGCTCTTTTCACTTCCGTTTTGCGAACCACCTCATCAGTTAATAATCTCCTAAATTTAGCCATGTTAGCCTCCATCACCATTGTAACCTGCATAGCCACATTGAAAAAAATGAGTCATTTATTGGACTCAGTAAGCCCTCTAGCACTTCCTTGGAATTTTTCCTCATTCCTAGCCCTCCAAATGAACCAAAGGATCTCAGTAGTGAGACAATCCCAGAAAGCACTAGCTTCCTTATTTAGCTTTTTATCACAAAACATAATATCACAGTATCTAATATTACCGTTGCTATTCCAAATTAACAAATGATTACAGAAAATATTCCAGACCTCTTTTGCATAGAAACAGTTAAAGAAAATGTGTATTATATTTTCAGGAAACCTGTAGATAGTGCAAATATCAACATCATTATGAGTATGTTTAAAAGGAAGCTTGTGCAGCAGTAATTGCCATCTGAAACAAGCTTTTTTTGGCTCCTCTAAATTCTGCCAAATTGTTGTGAGAGTTTTCCTCCACCTGCAATCTGCAAGTCTCACATCCCAACAAAGATTAACATGTTCAAGAATAGACTCTTGCTTGGTAAGCTCTTTATATAAATTTTTGGCCTTAATATCACATAAAGGTGATCCATCAAACCAAACAATATCATCATTAAAGTCACAACTATCCTTCACATTGTTAGAAACAAAAATATCTTTGCAAGCATCAACTAGAGTGTTGTAAGCTCTATTGTTAGGGTTGTCTAACCTAAACTCCTCAACCAACTTGTTCATAGACTTTAACCGACCCTTATCAAGGATGTCATGGAAAGTCAGAATGCCAAAGTGCCACCACTTTTTAGCCGAACATCCCTGTAACAAGGCCAGGGGCTTATTACGGTGTTCTAGGTTCCACCATAAGGAGGAATACTCATGAAACACATTCCCATTACGGAGGTCAACATTGCCATTTTTGAAGGAGAGCTTGTGCTTAACCATTTCCCAAGCCTTCCACAGGCTAGTAAAGACAGGAGAACCCATAGGTGACATGGGATGTTTGTTAAGAAGGATGTCACAAAGAGGTAGATTCTTCCAAGCCTTGGCCTTCTTGGGCACAGCCTTACTGATATTCCATCTAATTAGAACCTTCCAGGGTTCCTTACCTTCCATAGCGTGGGCAATCCATTTAATAGCAAGCGTGATGCCCTAGATTCTTAAATCCTTGAGACCCAGACCACCTTCCATCTTCCCCATACAACACCAATCCCACTTAACTAAATGCTTCTTCTTCTGACCTTTACCATCAGACCATAGAAAAGCCCTGATCCTCTTTTGAATTTTGTTGATTTGATAACTGTTAAAGAACCAGACCGAAGCAAAATAAATGGTATAAGAAGATAGAATTTTTTGACAAATTTGGAACCTACCAGCAAAGGACAGATACTGCTTGTCCCAACTACCAAGCTTCTTATCAATTTTACCACTTATCCACTCCCACATCTCCTTTAAATTAGGACTGATGGCAAAAGGGATACCCAGATATCTTACCAGCTTATTGGGTCCTCCCCACTGGAAATTATATTTTTGCAGCAAATTGGGCAGATTTTCCTTCCACCCAAGAAAACTGGATTTAGGAAAAGAAATTCTAGCTCCAGAAGCCTGACAGAATAACTGCAGCTTCTCCATTAGCCTATCAAGGTTTCTTTCTTCCATTTCAATAAAGATTGTAGTATCATCTGCAAACTGGATATTGATTAACTCAGACTGATCTGGGAGGCAAATCCCTCTTACTTGGGGAGAGATAGTCTAATCTCTGAGTAAATAGTGAAGAGCATCTGAGGCAATAACAAAAAGAGAGGGCGCAAGGGGGCACCCTTGTCTTATGGATCGGCCAAGGGAGATTTCCTTTGACAAGTCTCCGTTAACATCAACCTGAGCCACCGCGTCCTTTAGCAAAATATTCACAGCTTTGCAGAAATAGTAAGGGAACCCAAAAGCTTCCAACATAGTTCTCAGGAAAGCCCATTCAATTATGTCATAGGCCTTTTCAAAGTCTAAAAGCAACATTGCTGAGTTTTGATTAGAGTTCCTTGACCAGTTCATGGCCTCCCAGCTTGTAATCAGATTCTCTAAAATGTATCTCCCTTTAATGAACCCAGTCTGGGTACTATTAATGAAACTTGGGAGGATATCCACCAACCTAAGAGCAAGAATTTTGGCAAGAATTTTGTAAGACACATTCAACAGGGTTATGGGCCTCCAGTTTTTAACCAGTGTCTTGTCACCCCCTTTAGGAAGGAGCTTAATAATACCCTTATTGATACATCTCCCCAAAGAACCTCTATCCAATGCCTATTGATAGACTTGTAACAAATCCTCACTTACCCAGTCACTAAAAATCTTGTAGAATTCAACTGGCAGTCCATCACAGCCTGGGGACTTATCATTCTACATAGATTGAATAGCCTTCTGCACTTCATCTTTGGTGATAGCAGCATTCAACCTGGCAGCTTGGGTAATATTGATTTTTTTGGGGATAATGCTCCTTATGCACTCTCTAGCCCTCATGTTACACTCCTGAAAATATTTTGAGGTAAAGATCTTTTGATAAAAAGCATGGAAAATAGCAAGAATATCTCCCTGAGAACTCAAGAGCCTACCATCCTCCCAGATTTGCCCAATATGTTCTTTCCAAGATTTCTCTTTTATGTAATTGAAAAAGAATTTGGACCCTTTATCTCCTTGGTGGATCCAGTTCAGTTTGGCTCTGACCTTTTGGCCTTTGGACTTGAAGGTTTGAATATTTCTAAGATCATTTTTTGTTCTTGCCAGATCTTCACTTAAGTAAGGATTTGAGGGATCCTCTTGCATCCTTGCCTCGGCCATGAAAAGAGCCTTCTGGAGCTCATGTTCTTCTTTCCTTCTGTCCATGGCCTTTTTTTCACCAATTGTTTGAAGAAGCTTCTACCAGGCATCCACATTTTGGTTCCACCTATTAATGGCACTGTCTTCTTTCAAAAACCACTTATTTATTTCCCTAATGGACCTAATGCCATCTCTGCAATCCTCATCTTGGAGAAGATAAGTATTTAAGATGAATTTAGGCTTCTTGGGAGTTTCCAACCCACTATCTTGGGTCAAGGAGACCGTTGCTTTGATGGGATGATGGTCTGAGAGGGTGTAAGGGTGAACACACACATGCTGCCCAGAATTAATAGGGAGGAAGTTGACGACATTTTTACTTGCATAAAACCTATCCAGCCAAGAGTAGATCCTGTTATTCCCTTGCTGAGCATTACACCAAGTAAACCAGATGCCTTTGAACTCTCTCTTTTTTGTTTTCCAGAGGATCAAATAGCCCAAACTTGTTTTTAAACCTTTGCCAGAAATGCCTTTCCGAGCCTTTCCAGGCAGCATTAATTCCCCCCACTTATCTTCCATTTGCTCCACCATATTGAAGTCCCCCCCAGAATCCAGGGCCCTTTAGGCAAATGCGATTACATCCATTGCCATAGTTGGATTCTCTCTTTATGGTCATTAGGAGCATAAACCGCTCCAACCCCCATTCTCGCACCCTCTTTTTCCAAGACAATCCAAACCACCCTATTACAGGGCGAGATGCTATTACCCACCATGAACTGCTTCCATTTACTAGCAAGGAGAATTGCCACACCTCCTTTCCCCCTCTCATGCTGGGTGGAGAAATGGTAAGAGTCTTTCCATATGAATCTCATGTTAACCTCCAAAGTGAACCCCGTAGCTTTTATCTCTTGTAAAAGGACAATATCTTTTTTAGGCTCCAAATTTAAGAACCTTCTTACAATATATTTTATGTTGGGGGACTCTAGACCCCGAATGTTCCATGATATAATATTAAGATTCATGTTCACCTGCTATAGGGGTGTCCTCTTGGTAGTTTTTGAACTGCTCAAAACATTTAGGAAGTTTTTCCTCAACCTCCGTCCTCTTGGCCATAGGAGATTGAATAACAAGACTGGTCTTTTTTCTTTTATTTTTGATCTGCTGGCTGTTGGAATTTTTAGAGGCTAGGGCATCATATTTCCTTGGTCTCCCAGGCCCATTTTTAGGTTTAGAGCATATCACAGACCTCTCCTTTCTGTTATCCTCCTCAACATCATCCCTGTAGTCACCTGTGGCCTCACCCACTATGGGTGGCATGGGGTTGGACACTGAAAGTATACCACCCGGGACGGGCTCGAAATTGTCATGATGTCTATGATCAAGTTGGTTGGAATCCGGTTGGACAACCCTAGTAATAGTATCAGAAAAATCATTAGAAATACATCCATTCAGATGATCCTCAACCTTAAGGCTATTGCACAAAGTGCCACCCGTTTCAGATTGTAGCTCTGATGCTATCCCCATAACCGAGGATCTGGAGGAATCACTCCCAGCAATAGACCAAGCTTGAAGATCACTTGAATGGTGCATTTCTAATTCAATTGTCCTCTCAGCTCTATTGATTTGTTTTAGGTTAGTCTGTTCAGGTTTGTACTTAGGCGAACCACACTTATTTAGCAAATTTTCCTCAATTCTTTCTCGAATTTTCTGCATAACAAGTTGCTGAGCATTAAGTTTCTCAATTTGTTCAAGTTGCTCCAATTAATTGAAGAGGTAGGGTTTGTGATGGATTTGGGTCCAACAGCAAGGTCAATTTTCTCATTTTTATCTATCTCCTCCTACTTGACAAGGGCATCAAACGAATTCTTGGTCGGGAGCAAATTTTGAATAGGGAAGGGCTTCCTCGGGGTTTGAACACCCTGATTCACCGAACTCGGGGGGTTTAGATCCACCACAGGATCACAATCCTGTCGGGGACGAGATAACTCCTCAACAGAGCCGGGACCAGCCGGGTGGGCTCCGACAGCACCCCCCATGGAATTCACCATGTCAGCACCAACATTTTGGTTCTCCTTAGCCCCCTTAGAGGGTCTACCTGCCTCCCGATTATCTTTCCTTTTAATTAGAGGACAGTTCTTACGAATATGGCCTTCATGGCGACACAAGTAACAGGCATTTATACTGCCCAAAATTTCAAGAGGGCAATTAATAATTCTTCCATCATCTTCAATGAGGAGCCCGGGAGGGAATTCAATCCCAGGTATCAAAGAAATGAGAACCCTAGCATCGAGGTTTGGCAGTGAGGCCTTCGCCTCGTCCATTCTGAGCACATTACCAAACAGCGCCAGAATGGACGGGACATGTTTCCAAAATTTTAGGGGCACATTCTTCACAACGACCCACCGCGGGCAGGAGAGAGCAAGCACTTCCTCCACAATGGCAACAGGGTTCCAAGCCAGTGCTCGAAACACGCAACCACCAACATTCCAGAAAGACCTAGCAAGGGATTTGCTCTACATCTCATGGTTTCTAAAGAAAATAACAAATAATCCCTTTTGTAGCAATCTACAGTAGTTTATTTGAATTCTGAATTTAGAAAGCCATATGCCGGAAAACCAAGAATCCAGAAATTTCCTAGATGGGAGTTTATTGCTATCAGTAGCAGCAAAGAAAATAGCAATTTCTTTAATCCTAGATTTCTCATTTCTGATGACCTCTCTCATTTCAGGGTTAGGCTTGAGCAAAGAAAAACCGGAAGTGCAAGAAGGCTTACCTTGATCTCCAGAAATGCCATCAGAACCCACCACTGACTGTTGATCTGATACAAAAAATTGCGCGCCAGTTGGGATAACCGTTTCCTTGCCCGCAACTGCATCCTTAAAAATTTTACCACTTGCTGCACCCTCACTGCTCACAGGTGGTACGGGTATGGCCTTATCATCCTCCATAAAAGCCCCCAGGGGGTTGAGCTGCAAGGAGCCCTCAGAGTCGAGTCGCCACGACATGAAACCAGGAAAACACAATACAAGGCCAAAGAAAGAAAAACACGGGAACCGAAAAAAAAAGAAAATGAAAACATAAAACCGCAAAAGGGCACTCAACCCAAATTACGGCCTAAGCCACGTTGACACACCTCCGTGGGGGAGAGCCCTGCCTCCCCCACACATCACCTCTCCAGGTACCAGGCACACCGACCGAGGCACAACTTCTCCTCTGCATCCAAACTTCAAAGGGGTTTTCACTTGTCGTCAGAATATAATATCAATGCTTTGAGTTTTCAAGATGTCTGTAGCTAGGGATTTTAAGTCTAGAGGAGTAAAAGATTCAAAATTTAGGAGAAATTCCTTGCAAAAGAGGCCCTTGTCAATGATAAAAATCTTAACACATTTAGTGTCAAACACAAAAATGTCCCGAGGTTCTCTTCATAGTCCATTCTAAAATGTTTATGTCAACATAATAGTTTGGTACAATGAACTTCCCTAAGTTAAATCTCTAGCCATTATAGATGATTTAATTTTCTTTTTTGTAGAAAAATTTGAATGAATAGCCTCTCTTGGTGCGAGTAATAATGTCTCTAATTTTTAGTCTACTATCCTTTAACATACCAATAAGGACACCACAACCAATAGCTTGTTTGAAATATTTTAATGCCTAGGGGAAATCTTAGTTAGGTCTAGGGCCTATTTTCTCTTGATGGAAATGGTTATATTTTCAAGGTATTAATTTCAAATAGGGCTCTTGAATTTGGAGCATAATTTACAACTAGTAACTTATAGAAATGAAATAAATTTAATGTAATTTATAAAATTAAACTATTTCTACATGGATGAATTATAGAATTTTCTTCAAAAAATATAAGCGAGTATGAATGTGGACTCACCAATTGATCAATACACCCTAGTGGCTTCCACCAATAACTTGACATGATGTGGCACAAATACAATCTCACACAACTCTATGGAATTGTAAACACTTTCCTCTTTGACTCTAGAAGCACAAAATTATCAATGGATTAGGGAAAAATTGAATGATGCTTTCATGGTTGTTGACAATTATATTTTTTTGATGTAGAGCCTTACAATCATCATTGTTTGTTCATTTAAATAATAAATCTTGATTGATATATGGACTTTAATTACTCTCAAAAGGAAATTTAATGCATTCAAATTTGTTTTGATCTTGGCAATGGATTTCCCTTCACTTATTTAGATCAACAATATCATGCAACTATAGGGGTTCAACCTTTAACTAAGTTAGTATTACTACATGGGTACAAAGATCAATGTGATCCTCCCATTAGCTCATGCAAACAACTTAGTTTCAAACCAATTTTCACATGTACCATTCGGTCCCACTAATCACTTTGCACAATTGCAACTCACATATGAACTTCAAATAATACTTATCCCTCAAATAGATAATCATGTGCATCGAGAGGATAGGATTGTGCATTTGTGCACTCAAGGAAGGAATGGGTCCCCCTTATAAGAGTGTAGTGAAGGAAATAAGGATTCACCACAAGGTAGGGTGCATACACAATTCTGGTGCTTTATCATATTCATGACTAAATTTTTTAGTAAGCCAAAGGACAATGTATGTCATATTTTTATTCACCAGGTTTAAAGATTACTTGCCAAATAGGGCCCACCAAGATCCTTGTCCATGATGGACAAGCCAAGTTCATGGGGGTATTCAATACAATAGGTCACCATTTAGAGTGCACTAAAGACTTTAGTGTGTGGACCAGTCACCATAATGTAACACAAATTGGGGAAATGGGGAGAACCAATATTACTAGCCATTGGAAGTTAAGTGATTGGGGTTAGATAAAAATGATAATAAACTTGGTGAATGGTTCCAAGAGCTATGAATAAGAGACTCCACATACTCACATGTAATAGCAAATCATATAGGAAATTAGCTTAACGTGCAACTACTTAGGAATAATATTTAGACCATTTTAGGAGGCTTTTTTAAAAACCTAAGAGTTCCCAAATATAATTAAGGCACCCATGCCTAAGATAGAACATGATACACCCTAAATTTAAAATAAATTTGAGTATCAAAAATTCATATTGGACACAAAGCTTTTGCAATAATTGGGGCAATCTTATAAATTCCAAAACATCCATCCTTATTGTGCATTTACATTAACTAAATATTTGGCAAGCTTTTTTAGTTTGTGATAATGACTCATAATGCACTATGAATAGACATTTAACTACACCAATTATCTAGTTTATAAATTCAATAACATATAATATTTGCTTCTAGGCTTGGTTATTTAAGCTGGACCAAATCACTAGTTGTAATCAATTGAATGTATTACTTATGCCAAAAAAATTGGTGCTTGGACTCTTCCTTTTTTTTAGTTACCATCTATTTTATTTGACCCTTTTATCAACAAAATTTAATGTAGGAGATTAGTTGATCAAATAATAAGTAGTACCAACTATTTATGCATGGAATTTATATTCTAACCTAACACCATTGACCATCCTACTAGCCTTTCCATCAATGTCTTGTCCATTCTTTCCACAAGTGATACATGATTTTGTCTTATGTATTGTTGTCTCATTGTCTTTATCATTTTTCTCAAACTTTGATGACAAGAACTCTCTACCATTTTTTATCCTTAAGGATTTGATCTTCTTCTCCATCTAGTTCTCCATAAGATTGTTTAACTCTTTAAACCTAATAAAGATGATATTTTTTCTAAGAAAGAATACCCATGTTTTTTTTTAAACCATCAATAAAAGATATGTTTTACAAATATTTTCTTAAATAAGTGTAACATAAACAAGTCCAAACACATCACTATAAACCAAATATAAAATCTCATTAAATATAGTAGAGCTAAACTAAACCAAACTTTTAGAGGACCTTTTGACTTAAATGATCTAAGGCCTTTCTCACTATTTTGGCCCAATAGTTCATGCCACAACATGGTCTTCTCAACAAGTAGCTTATGGTTCCTCTATCAAGAACCTCAAAATTATTGCACATTCAATTGATGTGCTAGCACCAAATCTAAATAAAATCCTAATATGAACTACCTTTTCCAACACCATGGATTCTCTAACCATTTTATACCCTTCCTTACTAAAAATGACATACATGACCCATGTCTTCATTTACTTATAAAAATTAATTTCCTTGCCAATCTAGAGATGTATAACACATCAAATACATTTTTAATCCTCCTGTTTCTTAACATGAACTTAACTTTCTCACAATCAATAATCTTATGAGATGTGTTATCCTCAAAAAGACTTCTCCTTTGATATAACTCTTAAACACAAAATATCACTTTATAAGAATAATCATATGAAACAAAACACCATAATCAATAAGCCATATATCATCACACACATGCATAACACATTCTAAAAACACATTTTTTAATATACTTCATTAAAGATCATCATCAATTCTTTCTTAGACTTCTTTTCTTGACACTACTTCTAGATATAGCTAATCTTTCCACAATTCCTAGCTCTTTCAACTTCGACCTATTAGCAAATTTGGATTGCTTCTCTTCTTTCTTTTTATTGTCTTTTTCCTTTGAACAACCTTGACAACCAGAGTAGTATTATAAAAAAAATAAGTTTAAAACAATGGAAAAAGACTCCAAAAATAAGGTGCGTAAATCACACCTTGATTTTGTCGGTTACCTGCTTGTCCTATAATGAATAAAAAGTCTTGGCTTCTATATATTGCAAGTAAGCATGAATCTCTATTTTAATAAACACGGTCTCTTTCCATCGTTGTCCTTTCACCAACTGTGGATCGTAACGTCTTGACAATCCATTGTTATAAGATAATACAATTTTTACTCTTCAACGTCCTGAAAATGGGCTCCATTGTTAAAAGATAATATATATTTCAGTTATCATTTCACAAGGTCTTATCACTAACGTTGTTTGGAACTTCTGAAAATAGAAAAAAAACTGGAATAACTGGCTTGCCTGTTAATGGATGGCAAACTTTACCACTCCATAACTTGGTCAGTAGGAGTTGAGAGAAAAAATATGTTTGAACTAACCAACCCTGGTGTTAAGTGTTAATGGCGACAATGCTTTTCTGAATATCACCAAATCCCATGATTGCTTAATTCTGTTGTAGAAAATCTTGGTTCCATAAGAATGGTAAGAATATTACGTTGAAAGAGATCTAGTCTGAATTCTTTGATGGAAATTCTGCACAGAGCATGAACAATTTAATCTCATGTGGAAGAAACTTACAACAACAGTGTCATCCTTGTGTGAATATTTTAGAGGGAAGGATAGCTATCGTCATTGATTAGATAAACAATTGGATTTAGTGTCACGGACTTTACAAGAACAATGTGATTGCGTTTAATACAAGTTATAGCAAGGAGTTGTTCTTGGTGATAGTCTCGTTGATGTGGACTTCACAATCTACTGTTTGTAAGATTGTAATGGTGAAATTTGCATGTTCATGCTCTCTTTTTTTATTTGAGTGACTTCTATGTAATGGGAAGTGCATAAATAGTGTACTTTTAGATGAAAGTGGATACATAATTAGTTGATAGACTACATATAGTGTGAGATTTGAGCTTGGAACAAGTCTCATATCTACAAACCACTATTGAGTCATCGTAAAGCAAGTTGTAACTGTCTTTCAATGGTAAACAGTTGTCGTTTAATGATAAAAGCCTCCAAAATCTCACTTTATCACATAAAAGCCAAATAAATGTTGATTTGACAACTGGATGTGAACATTCTATTTTCATTTGCAGTGTTTTTTGTCAATTTGATGGCAACTTTCTTTTTTCATTTGCATTGCTTTATGTTTTAAATCTGTATGCAAATATTTCAGATAATACTTAATTTCTTTAAGGAAAAAATCTAGATTTGTCTAAGTTTATTTCATTACATTATTTAGTATTTATTATTAAAATTGTTTAATCCAGTGAATTTCCATGCACAAACACGTACTCTCTAACATATTAACATACATATAGTTTTATATCGGCATAATCCTTGAACCTCGTTAGATGCAAGTGCTAGTCTATGTAATGGGAAGTATATAAATAGTGTATTTTTAGATGAAAGTGGATACATAATCTCAATTTTATGTGACTTTATCTATATTATTTTTTCGGGAGTTATTAGTTTTAGTTTTTTCATTTCCTTGGTCAACTCTACAATCATGAAAATGACTCTTTCATTTTAAAGTTCAAATTTTAGTTTGGGGCCAACTTGACCTAGATCCTTATCATTATTGTGAGCCAATTCAAATTAGGAAATATTTTGTTTGTGACTCTTGGTGATGTATTTGAAGTGATCACTCTAGTTCATTTTAGAGACATTTGATATCATTTAGATCTCTTGCATCTTAGAGCTATCATTATTATGAATGTTTATTAGGGAATCTATGTTGTACATGCATCTAAGGTATCTTTGCATGTTTGAGAGTTCTATCCTTGATCTTTTTTCTAGTTTTTGAATTGATAATCTTGCATGGTTAAATACAAAAGAGTAATTATTCTCACTACACAAAAACCAACAAGAATCACAAACATGTTTTTAAGTCAAGGTGGATTGAGAACATTGGCGTAAGCTAAAACCAACAATCAAAAGTTAACAAAGATCTGAAATGCAAGCACATATCAGATGAACATACTTGTAGAATTGAGTCTATAGCTACAAAAGTGACCCAAAGCAATAAGAAAGTAATTCACCAATTCCAAGGCATTCATCTAAAATTCACTAATATTTTTGCATATAAATGAATCTTCATTCAACATTTGTCATAGTTTCCAATTAAGTATCATTCAATATTTATCTATTTTTAAAGAATTTTATCCATTTAAATTTATTAGCAACCTTTAATCTAGGGTAGATTCTAGATTTTCATGTTATTTGTCTTTACCAAAGATTTATGTAAAGGGGATTGAATTCTTGTTACACCCCATGTGTTAAATTACCTATTTAATATTACCTTGTTTGGTGAATTACTTCAATAAATGTGAATGTGTTTATTTATGAATTCTAATGGAATATGTTGAATGAATATTTGATTCAATTAAATGCTTTATGATTCAGTATATGAAATATATAATGTGAATATGACATGTATGAGAAGCATATGAATGCATTGATTCAACTAACTACTGCTATGGTGAATTAAGTTGAAATGCAGGAATAGGTTCAAGCCTCCAGAAGAGAGGGGAAGTATCACTCAAGTGAATAACTTGGTCTGGTAACCTCTAATTCAATCTTATTGATCATTCACACACTCACGCCTTAGATGGTCTTAGTTGAGTCAAGCTGGTTGCGTAGATGGTAAGTGATCTTCAGTCTAGTTGTGTGTATTTGTGATCTTGTTTATGAATGTATGGAATGAGGTATGTGATGAGTCTTGTGATAAGTGGAATCCGTCTTTATGTGTTTAGTTGTATATCGATGAGATATGTACATTTAATGTATATATATGTATATATGTACGTGTCTTTGGTAAACTCATACATGAGTAAATACGTACATGAGTATACAAAGGTAGACGTATCTACGCATGCTCATGGATGGATTACCCATATGCATGGGAATACTGATTGGACTAAGTGATACACACACACACATAGATATATGTATATACACTTTCCATATATATATATATATATATATATCAATTGATGGGATTGCATGTAGGAGTGTTTTTAAAGATAATGAAATGGAATTACGTATATATATATATATAATATGTAATACTATTCTTTATTCTTATATTTAAAATAAATATGTTTGTTAATAAAATGTATTTGATAAACTTATGGAAATGAAGCCAACGCATTAAGTCTTTCAAAGACTAAGTCAAAGCATGAAATAAAGCACGTATTGTGTTGTTGTGTAAATAGTTTAGAATATTGTTAATGTTGTTTTTAACCTGTAGACTATGTCAAACCCACTCACTATGAAGGTGGTGCCATATTTGCTTGTAGTTGGAATGTAATAGAAGTCTATGAATTCGTATAAACCTGCAAATAAGTGTTTTGAATTAGTCAAGTGCAAACTTGGAAACATTTTGAAATGGAATTTGAATTAGGAAACTTGTTTTCAGTTTGTTGTCCCAAATGCTAAATTGACTCAGCCATGAAACTATCATGTGTTGCAAACCTGTGAGTGAGTCATTGCATGAGGAAGAAAGGTGGAAAAAATACTTACTTGTTTGTAGCCTTCGATTGCTCACAAATTTGTACAAATGGAGGTGCTCAATTCCTCCAAATGAATCACTTTTCATTCTAATTTTTTAAGAGTTATTCTGCTAAAAATTTAGTGCAAGCTGAGATTTTGTGAGATTGAGAGTTGTATTGTTGCTTTATATTTGATTTGTTGATAGAATTGGAGTGAATCTAGTAGAGGTGCTTGAGTAATTCATAGTAGAAGTTGCAAGCGAACTTGATGAGAAGAATTAATCAGTTGGAAGCTTATAATGGGCATGTTGATTTCTACCTATTTATTCTTATGTTGGAAATATTGCTATTTTATTGTCATATATTGAAAGATTATCTTTTACTTGTGTGAACTGTTTGAATATGCTTGCATGTCACTCAAGGTTGTTTCTCGTTTTGTGAAACCTTACTTTTGATATTTTCTCTTATAGATGTGAATACATGGAGTGTATTATTATATGGATATAAATACTATTTGTGCTATACATAGATCAATAATTCTTTATGAAGTATAGTGATACTTTAGGTGTCTTGCATGAGATAGAGTTGCAATAGAAAAGTTTGGACAAAGTTATATTTCAAATGATGCATTTATTATTGAATAGAAAAGAAAAAAATGAATTGCTCTATTTTGATGCATAGATAATTACATGTGGGTAAAACTTAGTAGATTTACTAGGGAGAACAATGGGCATGTTACACATGGTACCAGAGCTACCACTTTCAGCTTTGGAACCTATGTGCTTGCTATGTTTCCAATCCAACATTATGAGAATCTAATGTTTAAAAATTCTTGTGCTAGGATGGTGCATCTTAGGATAACTGCAAGAAAGTCAATGGTTGGAAATGAGTGCTACCTACAGGCCAAGAAGGAAAGAGAAGCCCTTGTCTGTACCATCGAGGGAACTAATTATGACAACGCCATTTGACTAAGTGATATCGAGACATTCATTCATGCTCTTTCATGAATTAGCCAAGAGAAGAGAAGGATGAAAGATGATGCCAACTTCAACTACTTACCTCCTATCTCTCTGGAAAATTCAAACTATTTATCACTTTCCAAGGATATGCCCTCAAAATGTGGTGTTAGTCCAGTCATGTTATTTGGGGATCCTCAAGTTCTTCCCTTAGTGGAAGTCATTATAATAACCACAAGTAGCGAATCAAAGGGCTATGTACCTCAAAACTATGTGTCTAAGGACAAATCTGAGGGTTATTATCCTTTGAAGATAGACATGAGCAAAATTTTGAGGGTTATACCCCACGTAGCTATGTATCAGAAAGAAAATTTGAAGGATATACTCCCTTAAAGACTAGATCTTAATAGTCATTCTATGTAAACTCAAGGAAATTAAAAAATCCTTTTTGATTATAATGAAAATATGTCCTGCTACTGGGTTGGGGGGATGTGGTCTTCCCGCTCTGAGATCTTGGATTGGAAGGGTTCAGATCACTGGCCTATCAAGCTTGTCATTGATTCGACTTGTGCTCAGCGTACGCCTTCTTTTAGGTTCCAACTCATGTGGTTGCGTGACCCTTCTCTGAAGGATTATGTGGCAGAATGGTGGAGAAGTGGAAGACCTGCTTATGGGACGACAATGTATATTTTTTCCAAGCGTCTTCAACATGTTAAATATCAACTTAAGCGCTGGAACTCACAGTGTTTTGGGAATGTCTTCCAGGAGAAGGCTGTGGCTCAAGAAGAATTGGATAGTATCACAAGGAGGTTAAGGAAGGTTGGAGTGATGCCTGAGCTTCTTCAGGCTGAAGCACAAGCTGTGAGAACCTTGGAGGAATGGGAGCTGAGGGAAGAGATATATTGGAAACAGAAGGCTCGAATAGTTTGGCTGCAGGAAGGGGACAAAAATACTTCTTTTTTCTTCAATTCGGTGAAAGCACGGAGGCATGGGAATTCTATCTCTAGTCTTGTGAACGATGGGGGAGAACATCTATCTTCCTTCCCTGAAATTTCTAATGAGGTAAGACAATACTTTGCTTCTCTCTTTAGGGAGGACTCGCAAGGGGGGTCTCCTGAGGAGGCTCAGGTACTTTCTTGTATTCCTCATCTTGTGTCTAGGGAGCTGAACCAACAGCTTATGAATGATATCACACTGGAAGAACTTGAAGGAACTGTGTTCCAGACGCAGAAGGGGAAGGCGCCAGGTCCTGATGGCTTCCCGATCGAGTTTTTCCAAGAATTTTGGGATATTATCAAGTTGGATCTCCTGGAGGTTGTGCAAGAATCTCAAAGGAACAAGCAGATGCTAAGGGCTTTAAATGCTACTTTCCTTGCTCTTATTCCCAAGTGTGAGGGGGCAGATAGGTTAAGCCAATTTCGACCCATTCCTCTTTGTAATGTCATCTATAAAATCATCTCTAAGGTGATTGCTGACAGGTTGAAAAAGGGTCTTGAGGAGCTGATTTCTGAGGAACAAAGTGGATTTGTTGCTGGCAGACAAATTCTGGATGGGATTGTTATTGCAAATGAAGTCATCCATTCTATGGCCAACTCCAAGGAAAAGGCAATGTTTATCAAATTGGATATGGCGAAGGCTTATGACAGAGTTCGATGGTCCTTCTTGTGGAAGGTTCTTGCTGCTTTTGGGTTTGCAGCGGAGTGGATTCAATGGGTTATGAGTTGTGTCACCTCAGTCTCCTTCTCTGTGCTTATTAATGGGAATCATTCTGAGCTTTTTGGTGCTTCTAGGGGCCTTCGTCAGGGGGACCCTCTCTCTCCATACCTGTTTATCCTCCTTGCTGATGGTTTGGGGAGATTGCTTCGAAGGAATGTGGAGATGGGTAGCATACAGGGTTGGGTGTGGGGAGGTAATTTACCTCCGCAGTCTCATCTGCAATTTGTGGATGATACTGCTTTGATGGGTATGGCTACAATGCGAGAGGCTTCTAATTTACGTAGGGTGTTGGATGTTTACTTGGTTGCCTCGGGTCAACAAATCAATGAGGATAAGTCTTCTATTTTCTTCTTCAACACTCTGCGGCCCATTCAGAGGAGGATTGTTCAAACTCTGAGATTTCAGATCGGGACACTTCCCTTGACCTATCTTGGCTTCCCTATCTCGGTGGGAAGATTGCCTCGGGAGTCATGGCAGAGCATTTTAGATAAATTTAGGGCGAAGGTTAATCACTGGACTCACTGGTGGTTATCCTTTGCTGGCCATGTTCAACTTATCAAGTCGGTGGTACAGGCTCTGCCCATTTACAGATGCATGCTACAGGTTGCCCCTATGGGTTTTGTTAAGGATTTGGACTCTGTGACACGACAATTTTTATGGGTTGGGTGCTTGGAGTCTTCCAAATGGAGTTTGGTTAGCTGGGAGGTGGTGTGCAGCCCAAAGCAATATGGTGGCTTGGGTCTGCGGCAGATGGCTTTGACTGGTGTGGCTTTGGCTGCAAAACTATATTGGAGGTGGTGTAAGGAGCAGGACAAGAGTTGGGCCAAGATTCTTTCTCAGAAGTATCTTCAGGGAATCCCTCAGTTGGAAATGCCTCGTTTCCCCCTTCTTGGAAGGGGCTCGGTGATCTGGAGTACGCTTAAGAAAGGGGCTACTCTTATTAAGGATGGGTTATTTTGGATTTGTAACAAGGGGATTGAGGTTCAATTCTGGTCAGATTCGTGGGATGGATATCCCCCCATCATTTCTCAGTTTCCTCACCTGTTAACTCTCTGTCAGAGATTTTGTGAGAATGGCTGTACTCGGGTAAGTGACTTTAAGTCACTTTCCTCTCGTGGTCAGTTGGAGGTGGCTAGATGGAAGTCTCCTGATGAATGGCCTGATGTTGGGTTGCCAGAAGAATGTGTTGAGCTACATAGTATTCTTTCCAGAAGACGTTGCAGCCCTCTCCAGTATGATGATGTGCTTGCCTGGTCTCCCAATCCTAAAGGGGAATATACTGTTGCTTCTGGCTACCGGGAGCTATTGTCACATAGGGTGGATGGGGATGAAATTCAGTGGTGGAAGAAGATATGGAACAAGTCTTCCTGGCCAAAATGTAATTGTTTTGTGTGGATTTTGGCTTGGAATAAGTGTTTGACCTGGGATAATATTCAGAAGCGTGGCTTCCAGGGTCCCTCGGTCTGTGTTTTGTGTGGCGCTAATGAGGACACAGCTCATTTATTTTTTCGATGCCCTTTCTCCCTCCAGATTTGGCATTTCTGGTGGGGGGTCTGGAATAGTCCCTGTGTTCATGCTTCTTCTTTGATTGAGTTTTGGCAGAGGTTGGGTAGGCCTCCCTCTATGGCCCCCTGTTTACAGGTGGTGTGGTCTGTGGGTCCTATCTTCATATTGTGGCAGATTTGGTTGGAGCGGAATCGGCGAATATTTCGTGGGGAAAAGAAGTTGGTTCAACAAATTTGGCAAAGAACTTTGGGCATGGTTCAGGAGACGGTGGTGGCTAAGTGTGAGTTGGAATTCCCCTTGGAGAAAAGGGATGTTGAAGTGGTGGATAGATTGGGGATTCAGGGGCTGTCCTTGGCCTCGGCATGTGCAAAGCGTGGTAAGCATTTGAAGCAGAGAGTTCAAAGGGTTGGTTTCTGGCAGCCTCCTCCAATTGGGGTTCTAAAAATCAATACTGATGGTTCCTCCAGAGGCAATCCGGGGCCGGCTGGTATTGGGGGGATTGGGAGGGACTATTTGGGTTCGGTGGTTTTCCTCTTTTCGGTCTATGAGGGTGTCCATACTGTCAACCTTATGGAAGGGTTGGCAATTCTCTGTGCTCTTGAGAAAGCTTATGATTTGGGGTGGAGAAGGGTTGTTTGTGAATCGGATTCCTAGGTTTTGATCAATTTACTTATTAAGCAAAAAGTGGAGGATGTCAGTTGGCAGTTGGCAGGGGTGGTGCAACAGATCTTGCGGGTTAGTTCATTAATGGAGTTGGTGACTTTCGCTCATATTCCAAGGGAGTGGAATAGGGTTGCTGATTGCTTGGCGAAATGGGCGTCAGAGTATGCTGATGGATGGAGAATTGAGGAGTGGGAAATGGTCTCTCCGGCTCTTCGTCCTGATTTTGAGAGAATTCTTGCTGAGGATAGGGAAGGAGAAGGTGATGGTTAATGGTGTTGTTTGTCTTTTCCTGCTTGGTGGGCAGGATTTTCCTGGGGACTTTGGTCTCTTGACTCTTTTGTAATGCTGTTTTTTGCATTTCAATAAAGTTTTTACCCCTTTGTTTTAAAAATAATGAAAATATGCTTTTGGCAAAAAAAACTATGAATGAGTTCTTTAAATAGAATTTATTATGTGAATGATAGATCTTTAGAATGTTGTTAACATTGAGAAAAAATTTGTAGATCTAATTAAAATGAAAACCTCCAAGTATAACCATTTTGTGGAAAATATACTTAGGATAAGAACTAATATGAGGGAAAGTCAAGAAGTAGGGCAAGGCGCCAAAAATGCTAAAGCCAAATTGGACCGTATTCTAGCTATCATGGATGAGACTAGAGTAAGAATAGAAAACTGTGAACAAGAAGTTAGGGGAAAGGAAAAAGTGGAACAAGAAGTTCCAAATAATAATGAAGAAATACCCAACAATGAAGAAGGGGAAGATTCTCGTAATCATACTAAATCTAGTGATCAAGAGAGTGATAGGTCACAATCATATTTTGAGGGGACTAAAAGGAAGCGTTTGGAAAATGAGTTGTCACATGACATGAGAAAAATCACACCACCAAAATTTCATGGTAGTGCTACTAGAGATGTGGCAGAAGTGTGGCTTACGGAAATGGAGAAATATAAGGAAATAAAAAATTACTTTAAGGTCACTAAAGTTGTATGGTGAGAATTTCAATTGGCGAGTGAAGCATCCAACTAGTGGATGAATAAGAAAATGGAGCTTGGATTTAGTTCCCTAAGCCTCACTTGGAGCGAATTTATGGAGATTTTTTGAAAGATATGGTTGCCTCAACTCTTTTATGATCAAAAGCTCATTGATTTTCAAAACCTATTGGCAAGGTGACTCTTCAATGAATGAGTATGGGGAGAAGTTCTCTCGACTCCTTAAGTACATACCTATGTACCAGAAGGATGAGAACTTCCATATAAGGAAGTTTATCATGGGTTCAAATGTACAAATAGGTGGTGAGGTAGATGTGCACAGTCCAAAAATAATGGATTTAGTGTACGAGAATGCAATTAAGAAGGAACAAAGGCTTAAGACCATCTCAAACTAGCAGGAGAGAAATAAAAAGAAGTCTAGTTGGATGCAGACCAATCAAAGCTCCAAGAAATCCTAATGAAGGGCCAAGTTTCCAAAATCAATGGGATAAGGGATCCCACTTGGTAATCAATCAAGGAAAGATTGAAGGGGAAATAACAACTTAAACAATAATGTTGGTGGAAACGAAAGTAATTCTGGAAGACCTATGAAAAGGAGGGGACCAATGAAAGGATGTTTTACATGTGATGGGAACCACTATGCGAGTAATTTTCCAAGAAAACCTTCTGGGATACAACCACATGGTAATTCTCTCCCACCTCAGAAAGTTGCATTCTAGTAAAGGATTCATGCTATTGTGGATAATCACCAAGCAGAATACCGTATAACTCCGGTAGAAGTTTCAAGTAATTTATCTGAAATTCCAATTTCAATTTTAATAGATATTGGTGCCACTAAATTTTTTATTTCTCCTAGAATAGCAGGTCAAATGTATAGAAAATCTCACTACATGGAACAATCTTGGGTTGTAGAATATGCTAACCAAACAAGAGCTAAGGTAATTCAATGTTTATTTGAAGCAAGAATTGAACTTCCAAGTTTTTCAATGGAAGTGAATTTGTACGTAGCTCCCTTAGGGTCTTATGATGTCA
Source organism: Sequoia sempervirens (assembly GCA_007258455.2). Lineage (NCBI taxonomy): Eukaryota > Viridiplantae > Streptophyta > Pinopsida > Cupressales > Cupressaceae > Sequoia > Sequoia sempervirens. Next base: position 103,887 of record VDFB02032753.1, read on the forward strand.
TCTTAGGGATGAATTGGTTGTGGAGACATAGGGCCAAGGTAGATTGTCGTGTGAAAACAATTGAATGTTTAGACGATCTAAGTAACTGGGTGTCAATGCAAGGAACACCTAGAGAGGTTAAGTTACAACAAATATCCATTGTGTAGATGCATATCTAGCAAAGAAGAAAGGTTGTCAACTCTTTGCAGTAAAAATGGAGAAGCTTCAGAGGAAGGTAAGGAATTCATCTCTCAAGATGATATCGTATTTTATGGACCTCATCAAGATGTCATAGAAGGTGAAGTTTTTGAATCTGGATAATTGGATATGGAGAAGTATCCTATCCTATGGAAATTTGAGGATGTATTTCTAGAAGAATTACCTGGATTACCCCCTAAGAGGATATTTGATTTATCTATCGACATAGTACCAAGGTCAGAACCTATATCGAAAGTACCTTATAGGATGACCACAATTGAACTAATGGAGTTAAAGGCACAACTAGAAGAGTTGTTTTCTAAAGGTTTGATAAGACCTAGTGTTTCACCCTAGGGAGCACCAGTAATCTTTGTGAAGAAGAAAGATGGTACACTACACTTATGTATTGATTATTGGTTGCTTAACAAAGCAAAAAATAAAGAACAAGTATCCTTTGTCATTCATTGATGATCCCTTTGATTAGATGCGAGGAGTGGTAGTATTCTCGAAGATTGATCTAACATTCTAGACATCACCAAATTATAATCAAGGATGAGGATGTATTCAAAACTGCTTTCAAAACTCGATACAAACATTATGAGTTCACAGTCTTACCTTTTGGATTGACGAATGCACTGGTAGCATTCATGAACCTAATGAACAATATATTTAGGGACTATTTGGATAAATTTGTGTTAGTCTTCTTGGATGACATCTTAATCTACTCCAAGAATGGAGAGGAACATCTCAAGAATTTAGAGATCGTACTTCAAAGACTGAGAGAGCATAAGTTATATGGGAAACTCTCAAAGTTTACCTTCTTCTAGAAGAAAGTACAATATTTGGGTCACATAATTTTGGCTGAAGGGATTTTGATTGATCCAGCTAAGATTAAAGTGGTACTAGAATGGTCGATGCCCAAGAATATGTTGAAAGTTAGAAGTTTTATGGGATTGGTTGGGTATTATCATAAGTTTGTACAAAAAATTTCAATGATAGCTTTTCCCATCATGTCATTGTAAAGAAAGGGAAAGAAGTTTGAGTGGTTTGAGAAATGTTAAACAACATTTGACCAACTTAAAGAAAGGTTGACCACAACTCCAATACTAAAGGTACCAGACCCAAATGGTAACTTTGTGGTTATTACAGATGCATCTGAGGAAGGATTGAGTGGAGTATTAATGCAAGATGGGAAAGTTATAGCCTATGAGTATGGGAAGCTGAAACCCTATGAATAGAATTATGCTTCACATGATTTAGAGTTAGCAGCAGTGGTTCATGCTTTACATATGTGGAGGCATTATCTGTTGGGAAAACCATGTGAACTCAAGACTGATCACCATGGTCTTAAGTATTCATTTACTCAACCTAATCTTAATGCAAGGAAAAGAAGATGGTTGGATTTGATATATGATTACGATTTCGACATTAGTTATATCAAGGGGAAAGAGAGTTAGGTAGTTGATGGCTTAAGTCATAGGAGACATATATCCTCAATAGTATCAGGCCTACAAATAAGTGTTTTGAATTAGTCAAGTGCAAACTTGGCAACATTTTGAAATGGAATTTGAATTAGGAAACATGTTTTCAATTTGTTGTCCCAAATACTAAGTCAACTTAGCCACGAAACTGTCATGTGTTGCAAACCTGTGAGTGAGTCGTTACATGAGGAAGAAAGGTGGTAGAAATACTTACTTGTTTGTAGCCTTTGGTTGCTCACAAATTAGTATAAATACATGTACTCATTTTTCCAAATGCATCACTTTTCATTCTAATTTCTTAAGATTTATTCTACTAAAAATTTATTGCAAGTAAGCTGAGAGTTTGTGAGATTGAGAGTTGTATTGTTGCTTTATATTTTATTTGTTGAGAGAATTGGAGTGAAGCTAGTAGAGGTGCTTGAGTAGTTCATAGTAGAAGTTGCAAGTGAACTTGAGGAGAAGAATTAATCAGTTGGAAGCTTATAACAAGCATGTTGATTTCTACCTCTTTATCCTTATGTTGGAAAGACTGCTATTTTATTGTCATATTGAAAGATTGTCTTTTACTTGTGTGAAATGTTTGGATATGCTTGCATGTCACTTGGTTGTTTCTCATTTTGTGAAACCTTACTTTTACTTGAGTGAAATGTTTGGATATGCTTCACATGATTTAGAGTTACCAACAATGGTTCATGCTTTACAAATGTGGAGGCATTATCTGTTGGGAAAACCATGTGAACTCAAGATTGATCACCATGGTCTTAAGTATTTATTTACTCAACCTCATCTTAAAGCAAGGCAAAGAAGATGGTTGGAGTTGATATATGATTACGGTTTTGACACTAGTTATATCAAGGCAAAAGAGAATTGGGTAGCCGATGCCTTAAGTCGTAGGAGACATATCTCCTCGATGGTATCAGTCCAAACTGACTTTAAGGATCAAGTGTTGTGAGGATCTAAGGGTGATGAGTTATCTGAACAAGTCAAGCAAGCACTCACAAATGATCCAAAATATTGAAAGTACGAGATATATCACCTTGAATCTAATGGATTGTTAAGGTTTAAAGGGAGAATCTATGTACCTAATTCTAGGGAATTAAGGGACTTGGTATGGAAAGAAGTTCATAATGCACCATATTTAGGACATCCGGGTGTAACCAAGATGTTATTCAATGTTAAGCCATTATATTTTGGAAGGGTATGAAAGGAGACACATCTAGATTTGTAGAAAATTGCTTATAGTGCCAAAGAGTAAAGGCAAAGCATCATCATCTTGCAAGTCTTTTGTATCCACATGAAGTTCCAAAAAGTAAGTGGAAAGTCACTAGCTTGGATTTTGTGCAAGGTCTCCCTATGTCTAGGAACAAGCACAATGTCATTCTGGTAGTGGTTGACAAGTTGACAAAATTAGCTCACTTCATACCAAGAAATCTAATTGATGAAGCTCTTGTAATAGCTCAAAATTTTGTTCAAGAGATATTTATATTGCATGGGATTCCTGAAAAGATCATTTCAAATAGGGATGCTCATGTGACATCGAAATTTTGGAAAACCCTATTTTCAGCACTTGGAACAAAATTGAATATAAGCTTTGCTTATCATCCGGAAATGAATGGGAAAATTTAAAGGGTAAACTAAGTATTGGAAGACCTACTAAGGATGTATTGCATTGATCAGCAATACAAGTGGGAGGATTACCTACCTTTGGTAGAGTTTGCATATAATAACTCCTATCATTTTGTGATTAAGATGGCTCCATTTGAAGCATTATATGGTAGGAAGTTTCAAACTCCTATTAGCTTGGATAAGCTGGAAGATAGGATAAGTCTTGGACCTAAGATGTTATCAGAAATGGAGGAACAAGTTGGAATCATTAAGCAGAGATTAGCAGAAGCTAACGATAGGAAAAAAAATTATGTTGATTCTAAGCAGGTGCTTAGGAATTTTGTAATAGGGGATAGAGTTTTGTTGAGAGTTAAACCTCACAAAAGTTCTATTAAGTTTGGAAATTCATCCAAACTAGCTCTATGCTATGTTGGAATTTTTGAGGTTCTTGAGGAAATCAACCCTGTTGCATATAGGATTGCCTTGCCACCAGCTCTTGTTAGGATGCATAACATCTTTCATGTCTCATATCTCAAGTAGTATATACTAGGTGATAACCATGTTATTAATTGGAATGCTTTATAGGTACAGGATCCAGGGGTGGTAACAATCGAGCTGCTCAAGGTGCTTGAAACACGTAAGCTTCATTAACATAATTGAGATTTTTTGCAATGCAAATTCCAATGGGATCAGTATGCAGAAGACTCTGCCACCTAGAAAGACTATGCTAAAATGAAATTGAAGTTTCCACAAGTCTTACAAGAATTTGAAAATTCTTGAAAAATAATAATATTTTTCTTTGTTTGTTTTTGTGATGTGTGCTTTATGCTATGGTCATATTGATACTTAAAATCATCAGGGACAATGATTCGCAAGGGGGGGAATATGTTACACCCCATGTGTTATTACCTATTTACTATTACCTTGTTTGGTGAATTACTTCAATAAATGTGAATGTGTTTATTTATGAATTTTGATGGAATATGTCGAATGAATGTGATTCAATTAAATGCTTTATGATTTTGTATATACAATATATAATGTGAATATGACATGTATGAGAAGTATATGAATGCATTGATTCGGCTAAGTACTACTATGGTGAACTAAGTTGAAATGTAGGAACAGGTTCAAGCCTCCAAAAGATAAGGGAAGTATCACTCAGGAGAAGAACTTGGTCTGGTAACCTCTAATTTAGTCTTACTGAGCATTCACACACTCATGCCTTAGATGGTCTTAATTGAGTCAATCCAGTTGGGTAGATGGTAAGTGATCTTCAATATAGTTGTGTTTGTTTATAATGATTTGTAATCTTGTTTATGAATGTATGGAATGAGGTATGTGATGAGTCTTGATGATAAGTGAAATTTGTCTTTGTGTGTTTATATGTATATCGATGACTTATGTGCATTTAATGTATATATATGTATATATGTATGTGTCTTTGGTAAACTCATACATGTGAGTAAATGCGTACATGAGTATATGAAGGTTGACATACCTATGCATGCTCATGGACGAATTACCCTATGCATGGGAATACCGAGTGGACTAAGTGACACACATATATATATGCATATACACATTCCATGTATATATGTCAATCAATGGGATTGCGTGTATGAATGTTTTATAAATATAATGAAATAGAATTACGTGTATATATGTGTGTGTGTGTGTGTAAGTCGATATAGAAACATATATATATATATATATATATCAATGTATGTATATATATTTATATATTTATATATATACATTGATATATATACATATATGTATATATATAAATAGTTCAATTATGAGTGTTTTATAAATATAATGAAATGGAATTACATATATATATATATATGTGTGTGTGGGGGGGGGTGGGGGGGACCACACTTAGTCCATGGTTGACAAAAAAATGCTTGAGTGATGCTTCTCCTCATGCAGTTGGAGGCCAAGATTTGGGAGAAGGACATTCTGGACCATTTGTATTTCTAGTTCATGTAAGCTTGTTTGAAGCTATGTATGTATCAAGTTTCCATCTTTATGGAAAATGCAATGTGAAAAGTTATCATGAATATATTTATGTAAAGTTACATCATACTTATATTATTGGAAATGATTCTTTGATTATGTAATGGAAAAGTTTGGACAAAGTTATATTTCAAATGATGCATTTATTATTGAATAGAAAAGAAAAAAAGTTATTGCTCTATTTTGATGCATAGATAATTACATGTGGGTAAAGCTTGATAGATTTACTAGGGAGAATAATGGGCATGTTACAATTCTCCATCTTAGATAAAGAGAGGTTTGTAGGTTTTTCTTTTTGTTTTGGTGAACCCTTGTTATTTTACATCCTCTTAGGGTCTCCATAATTTGGGTTTTATCTTCTATTTTTAATATTAAAATTTGAGAATGATTTATATTGCTCTCTCCCCCCCATATCATACCACTTTAGGGTTTATTTATGTCATGAGCTACTCAAAACCTTAATATTTTATTATGAAGGAGTATTGATATAAACCCTTGTATGGATAGTTTAATCAATAAAATTGATCCTCAAGTTCTTAAATGAATGCTAATAATGGCCATACTAATAAGTATGAGAGATAAATATTAGCCACATATCCATCATGATCATAATGCATATGTGTCTAAGATTGATCTCTCATACTTATTAATGCACTTATTAATGCTCAATCGCTTCAATGGTTAGCCATTACTTTACATAATTAGGTACTCCTTGTGGCATGTATATTATTCATGGTATTGCAACTCTCATGGATTTTTTCAATAGTGTATCCACCCATTCTTCCTCTTCTTTTGATGCTTCTACTATTACTGCATCCTTAGCTGCTACCACCTATATTTCCTCTCTTGGTGATTCCTTCTATTCATCCCTCTAGTGTCACCACCACTTTTCCATTCACTAGTGTTTTATTTACCTTGAATACCTATCTTATATACATACAACCATCACCCCTATCCTTATGTTTCCCACACTTCTCCTCCTTCTCATCCCATGACCACTTTTTCTCATAATTTGGCTCCCAAATCCTACCACAAAGACTTTATTTCTTATCATTCTCCCTCACTATACATCATTCATTATTTACCATGATCCTCTTATCATTACCATCCCTATCTATACCTTGGGTGCACTATTTATTATGAAAGGTGTCTTGACCTTACTCCTAATCTTAAGCATGTCAAGAATGCAATTTTCAAAATATGAAGCATAAAAACTCAAATTTTTAGGATATATAATTTTTTTTCGGTAAAATAAAAATTTTGGGTTGTTCAACATTGCTTCCAAGGATACAATTTGCTTAGATATTTTTGAGATATACACTATTTTTTAAGAAAAGGGACCCCAATGACCTCTTGGTTTAAAATTTATGGTCTCCAAAAGTTGGAGCTCATGTATTAGAAGTGTAAAAACATACAAGACATAGAAACGAGCTATAAGAGGGTGTTACACTTGTTGAAAAACTCATGGTCCATGTTATAATGTGTCATAAGCCATCTTTAAATGGAGATGATTAATATATTTAATAGAACACCCAAGTTGGTGAGTGGATTATGACACAATTATGATATGTGGAAGGAGTGTATTATTTTTAATGTGTGAACTCATCTTGGGTTTTGGGTGTTTTTTTAACTAGGTATTTGGGCACCACATTTTTGGTTTTTTTTAGCCCATAATTTTATGATTACCATTTAATAGTTTCATGTATTACTTCTATTTATAAGGTTCTTGAGATGGTGGTATTGAGTAGTGAATTTCTAGGTATTGTATATTGTAAAAATTACTCTTGAGCATCTCTTGTTGGTGGTACTCCTATAAAGGATTTCCATTTAAGTATATTATAAATTTGTTTAAATCATTGAATAATACATTGGGCTACATTAGAATGTGTGGTTTTTCTTCCAAAAATATTTTCCCCACGACACTTATGTTTTGATATGTTTTTGTTTATGTTTTATATGTGTTTCTTCATTCTATAATTATGAAGATCTCAAAAGTGAATAATTCTCTCCTCTAAGATTAGTATCAAAAGAAATCCTATGTACCTTGATTTTTTTCACTATTGAACTAATTTGGACAGCTTAAGAAGAAAATGTATTGTATGCCTACTAACCACTTGACTCTATTATATATGATCCTCTGCATCACACACCTCTTACCTTTGAAATTGTTATATACCACTTACCTAATGGATTTGTAGCACATTCATCTAAATTTAATATTATGGAAAATGGGATCCTAATGTCAATCTAGAAGCTTACAATGTTGCATGCATAGTTACACATATAGATAATTTTTTAGCTCGATTGTTTCCTCAAACTTTAATGGATTATGTCATTCAATGGTTAATTTTTTAACTCCATGATTTTTTCCACTCTTTTAATTATTTCTTTCTTTCTTTTAACATTCCCACGTAATATGAGCCTAAAAATAATTTTGATTGATTTGATCAAATGTCCCTAAGGATGCAATGAGCTTATTAGCAATTATGTCATTCATATCTAATCTCTATATGGAAAATAAAGCATCAACTCAATGATTGTGGATTACAAATCCTCCATTCCATGAAGTGGTTGCATGCTTGTAGGCCTTTCCACCTTAGGCAAAAAAATCCTAATGGAATCCTTCCTCTAAATAAAGGTAGTGCATGATTTAATAGTTATAATTTCTTTACATGGATTTGTGTGCACATATATAAAAAGTTAAGCATAAATTACTATCATAAAATAATTTAAAGTATATGTCTTCCCATACCTCTTCTGCATCTTCATACCCTAAAATATTAAAATAACGCCTTTCAAAAAGGAATAGTAAGAAAATATTTAAACCTAGTGCCAACTACTTCTTGATAATACTATATTTCTCAAATCTCAAGGGCCTAGAAAATTTAAAACTCTTAGTGAATCATTGGAAAATTTTCTTCCACATTACTTGATAATAACTTAATCATTTTTCCTCCCATATATCTATTATACCTAGAAAGAGGATTACCTAGGGTTGTGATACTAATACATTTTGTAAATTTCATAAAATAAATGGACAACATACACATGTGTGTATGGAACTTAAACATTAAATCTAAGATATCATCAATAATAATTTTATACATGTTGATGGTTTGAATGGTGGTGAAAATAATTGGGTTGCTCCATCAAATAAAAATTTATAAATTTATATTAATACTTCTCCATGCCATACAAAATCTAGCAATATTAAATATCAACAAGTACTTGAGTATCTTGTAACACATAAATGTGATTAAAGATTCTATGGATATTGGCATGTTGGTTCCTCTTTCCACACTCTTACATTACCATTTTTGGTTGACTCATAATGTTTCCCCTCTTTTGATTCTCTCTAGTTATTTATTTTGATGAGGAAGAGATAACCAAATGGTTTGTGTAGGGAGATAGGGGACCAAAAATTGGCCAAACCATTTTTTGTCCCCCAGCCAAATATAATGTGAGCACATTATAATGCACTCCCTTTTTTTGTTTTGAAGAAAAAATACAAGAGCCCAAGCTCATTTGAGCTCAACCTCTAAACAACATTTTTGGTTTGCAAGTTTATAGAGTGTGCTCATGTTCTTTAATTGATCATTCTCCGCCAAATTGTTAGATTAATAATGCATTAGCTAATAATTAATTAAAGATTAATTAATTATTAGCTAATGCATGATTACTCTAACACCCTTAAGATAAACTTAGGAGTAATTTTTTTGTTAACTGAAGTGAGCTATTATTAGATCATTATGTCTCATCACATAGGATTATGATATTTATCATGATCTAATCCCTTTACCATTTAGGTTTTCTCCTATAAAGCACTCAACCCTTGTTATATTATTGCTCTTGATCTCTCAACCATATGTCCTTGAAGATTCTTGAGTTTCATTCTATAAGTTTTTCTTGTTGATGATATAGCAGATTATTGTTTGCATCTCTCTTACATGGAAGGTGTTTGTGTTTGTTATTTGATCCTGCATCTCATGTTTATTCACAATTCTAACATGGTATTAGCGTGTGCATTCAACAAACCCTTTCATGATTTATGATGGTTTTCTTCAACTAGGGTTATTGGGCTTCGAATCTAGAATCCTCATTGCTTTTTTTGCAATTTTTGGAGTTGGGTGATTTTTTGGTGCACTTGGCACAAAAATCTATATGAGTGTCCCCAACAACACTGCTTGAATCAAATGGAAAACAAAGGAAAACATCTAGAAATCAAAGATACAAATGGCACATGAATTTTCAAGAGTGACCCTAACGACACTAATCAGCATACAAGATGCAAGTCAAAAATATAGGTACCAATAGTCTGAAGAACACTGATCAAATAAAAAAGGAAGATCACCTCCAAAAACGGGAATCCAAGAATATCCATATGGTAAATGTGATGTTCTCCATGTTCTTATTATTTTTGCAAATTTTTTAGTTGCGTGATTTTTTGGTGCACATTGATTACTCTAACACAAATCGTCACCAACATGCTACCATGATGTTGCCAAGGTTGAAGAGGTAAGTATTTTTAGTTTTTAAATATATAAAAAATCAATTAAATAGATAGATATAATTTTTTTTGAGTTGTTTTTCTTTAATTTTTAGGAATGGATAATTCCCCACCAGTTGATGAAAACCCGCATTCATGGATTACTGAAAACCCTTATGAAGAAAATCCATAACTAACCTCTCCCATATTACCTTGGCATCCTCCTAGAACACAAGAAAAAAATATTATGACAAATTAAAAACAATAAAAGAGAGCTTGAGAGAATAATTAGGAGGTTGATAAATCCATCAATAAAAAACTCCCACGGGTCTACCTTTGCCAATTCATTAGAATTGATTATCTCTCACATAGTATCTATGAGTGGGAAAATCAACACTTGATCATTCACTAATTCCAAGGCATTCATCTGAAGTTCACTAATATTTTTGCAATATGAATGAATCAACATTCAACACTTGGCATAGTTTCCAATTAAGTATCATTCATTATTTTATCTATTTTTAAAGCATTTTTACCCATTTTATTACGAATTAGGTGTTGTACACATTGTGTAATGTTTATAATGTTTAATTTATTATTACATGTGTGTGGTTCACCTAGGGGACCTAGAAGTATGTGCATCACTAGGTGTTAACATTCTTGGGACCACTTTATATGTTGTATACATAACATTGGGACATAAGTTGAATATAAGTTGTAAAAATGTATTTATTTAATATTGGGGAAAGTTAATTAATAAAGTACCCAATATTAAATGTGGGGTCATGGTTTTGTAATCTCATGCTTTTAGTTAAATGGTTTTATGTAATACCACTTGGTGGTTTTGTGTGAGCTTTTTTCTATAAAAGAAAACACA
>VDFB02032754.1:0-40078 GCA_007258455.2 Sequoia sempervirens
AAAATCCTACATCACAAATGTTATCTCAAAAATACACATGATGCAATAATATATTTGACATGATGCTTGAATCTTGATGATGGATCCAAATGGTTGATGAATTTCTCTTGAATGCTCTCTTGATCACAAAATTGCTATAATGCATGAATATTTGAATGCTTATATATTAGGATTAGATGAGAAATGAGAGAAGGAAGCTTGTATTTATACTTATCTATGATTAATATCTTGAAATTACACCACAAGAAGATGACATGAATTTATTAGTTAAGGAGGCTAAATCCCACCAAGATTTGAAATTAAATCCTTAAAATAACCTAAGGAGGACTAAGATGCCCTAGGTGGCATCTTATTCATGAGGCTTAAAACTCGAGGCATGAAATCCAAAAAGGTTCCTATTTAAGGTGCTTTTAAAAAGAGGGTTCCAAGAACTTTGAAGGAAAAAGACACCCTACCTATGGCATCTTAGTCCTAGTCCATAAATCAGGGACACACAACTAGAATAATTAAATTATCGTTTACCTGTTGATGTTTGCAGGGATTAGCCATAAAACGATACAATTTATTAGGCTTCTGGATGTAAAATAGAACTAATTAAGAAATAAATATGGATAAATAAAGCAAGGCAGGCCCAATAAAGTGTGAAAATGCAAGGATATGCATTTTCTGACACTGCATTTAGCCCCCACTTTAGTGAGAGGATGAAATCGCTTCAAACTCACACAAAAGTATCCAACCATGCAATCAAGACGGGTTCAAATGTATGAATGCTAGTAAGATAGGATGACAATAACCAAGTGGGTGGCCAAACCACTAGGATTAAGATCCTGTGATAGGCCAACATAGGCACAAAGGAACACACTTGCAGATGATATATGAAACTGTTGGTTCTCAGTTGTGTTTTGTTTGGTTTGTCCTTGATGAAAAAATTCACCTTTGGGTATCTATCGGCATGACATTCACGTGGTCTTGGTGATAGTGGAAAGGTCTATCGGCATGAGTATTTTTCACTGGGAAGAGTTCTTTCCAAACGAGTTAGGTCTCACCGACTTATACATGAGGTGGTTCATCGGCGTAAGTGATCCTTCATCGGCATTGTGTCTTGGCGAGTTTGACTTGTTACATCGACCGACTGGCACATTGAAAGATTCACTTCGGCCAGACATGTTGCTTTCGGTGTGAAGTCATTGAAAATTTACATTGTCACACCGACCGATGGCGGAAAGATACATATCGGTAAGTGTTAGAGTTATCAATATAGGGTCACAGCGAGTTTGTTATGTCTCGGCGATGCATAAAACAAAAAGAAAATTTTGGTATGACTCATGTGCATCAAAGAAAGGTCTTGGTGAGTTTGATTTCTTATACCGACCGACAACATAAAGGCATACATCTCGGTAAGAGTTAGGGTTTTCAGCGTGAGGTCTCGGCGAGTGACCTCTGGTCTCACCAATGGAACAAAAAAGGACTTTGTCGGCATAGGATCAGTCTTGTCTTAGCGACACACACGATGGTTGGTGAATTTTGATATGACTCAAGCATTCTACAGAGGTCTCCCCGATGACGGTATGCTATAGCGACCCTCATAAGATAGAAGGATGCATCGGCGAGAGAACCATTATGTTACAACGACTTACAAGAGATAAAGTCTTTTGGTGAAACTTAATGAAATCTATGAAACATCTTCCCAACAACAGAATGTCACAATGACACATAAGAGATAAAAGGGATTTCGGTGAAACATAGTGTGATCTGCATAGGGTCTTTCCGATATCAAAAGGTTATAGCGACAGTGAATGAAACGAAAAGGGGATCTTGGTAAGAAACTTTCTTATGTCTCAGTGATTGGAAAGAACATAACATATGAGCTTTCAGTGTGACATAATGTATTCGTTATGTATTCTCCCCGACTTTGATGGGTCATGGCGAAAGCGATAACTAAGGGGAATGACTGGTGATTTAATTTCCTTCGGCAGGACTATCTGGATGTCTCAGCGAACGATTAACAAACTCTGTTACTGTCGCTGACATGTGAATTTCTATGTATAGTTGCAAGCCGACATCATTGGTTGGCATCGAATCTTAGAAGGGTTACATGGAAAAATATTCTCTGAGAACTAGGAGGTTATGGTTCTCAGCTGGTGGATAGTTGTGGTTTTGATGAAAATCTATCAGTTACAATTTGAAATCACTTGATTCAGCGCAGAAATTAAAGCTTTCTAGACAGGCGTTACTCTTGATTTTTACCATCATCTGCAGATTATCATTATTCAGCTTCAGATTCTAAAATTAGCAAGAGACTTTTAGATTCTTGTGAAAAACGCATTTTGAAGATTTCTTTATGACAGACATACTTGAAATGTATATAAAAACTTGTGTTAAAAAAAAGTGTAGTCTCTTGTTGTAATTTTGAGATTATCATTCCTTGGCTGTATGAAAATGTATGCATAAACTCTACAATAAAAATCTGAATAACAAGAGGTAGAGACATGGTAAAATTCTTCTCTATATAGTATTTTAAGGATTCAATTATTGAATCCTTAGGGTATTCTGTAGATGAGAAAACAAAGAAATATGTGCTTAACTGAAAACAGAAAAATCCTCTGAGTTATTATTGTTGTTCAAAACATAATTTGAGGGGTTGGTACTCTTTGAGATGAGTGTCTCAAAATGAGGGGTTGGTGCTCCTTGAGTGGGTGCTCAAAAATCAGCCTATAAGGCATTGTGAACAGTTGTTCAAAATATTAAGCCTGGAAGGCATTTCGGGAGTGGTTTTTATACCCCAGGAGGGTTTTCCACTCGGCAAAATCTTGTGTCTCTTTGTTCTTCTGAGTTCTCACTGCTTTACTGTGTTGTTTTTATTTCAGTTCACTGTTTAGTTATTACTTTTCTCAATTCTGTTTATGAATGATTACATTCAACTCATGAATGCATTAATCAGAGTATATTGAGATCAAATCTTTGCTATGTTTTTGAATTTTTGAAAATTGGTCAAATCAGTTAAGACACTGATTCACCCCCCCTCTCAGTGTCATTTTAACTCCAACAATTGGTAGTAGAGCCTAGGGTCCTCTGATAGGGTTTAATCACCTTGGATTGATCTTGGTCTTGGAGTTTGTTTTTTTAATGGAACATGCTCAAGACGGTGCCTTTGTAACTGGAGCTCTGTTATTTGATGGAACAAATTATGTTTTCTGGAAAATCAGAATGGAAGTTTTTCTTATTTCTTTTGATGTTGATGTTTGGAGCATTGTTATAAATTATTACAATGTACCAGCCTCTATTCCCACTGATCCTGCTGAAGAAAAAAGGTATGAAACAAATGCCAGAGCTAAGCATTGCATCTTGTGTGGGTTAACTAAAGATGTGTTCATTAAAGTCATGCATTGAAAATTTGCTCATGAAATCTGGGAAAAACTTGAAACTATATATCAAGGGAATGAGAAAGTCAAACTGTCAAAAATCATTACACTCAAACATCAGTTTGAGGAGTTGAAAATTAAGGATGATGAAAAAGTGGCTGAATATTTCCTAAGAGTTGATGAAGTTGTCAATGCAATGAAAGGTCTAGGTCAAGAGGTTAATGAATTTGATGTGGTCACAAAGGTTGTTAGAACCTTACCTTCCAAATTTGAATCTAAGGTTTTAGCCCTAGAAGAAAAGAAACACTTTGATATGCTTACCTTAGACAGCCTGTAAGGAATACTTACTGCCTATGAAATGAGAACTAGCAAAAACAATTCAACAGGAAAAGAAACTGCCTTTAACACTAAAAAGAAAGAAAAAATCAAAGTCAGTGAATTAGAGTTGTCTAATTCCAAAGAATCCCTTTTTGTTAGAAGATTTAAAAAGGGATCAAGAAAATATAAGGGGAAACTTCCCTTTAAATGCTTTAACTGTGGAAAAATAGGCCAGTTTGCTGAAAAGTGTCCCTATGATGATCAAATCTGTGACAAGGAGACAACTAAAAAATAGCGTAAGAAGAAGGCCTTAAACCTAAACGAAACTTCAATTTCAAAAAGAAGAAAAGTCTATTTAGTAAGGATGAATGTGATATTGAGTCTGAAGATTCATCTGTTGAAGAAGATGAAACTTTGTTCATGGCTAAAATTACTCAGCAAAATGATTCAAACACTGTTGATGTTGAAGAAGGTGAAGTAGATCTTGAAAGTGAGCTGAAATGTGCTTTACAAGAGGTCAAAAAACTCAAAAAACAAGTTCTTGCTCAAGAACATAAACCAAATCAAGAAATGGTCTCTCTGAAAACTCAGCTTGAAGAAGCTAAAAGAGTTGAAGACTATCTTTGAGAGACTGTAAGCTGCAAACATCAAGAAATTCAAAAACTGGAACAAGAAGTAGTCTGTCTAAGAAAGGAAATTGAGAAATATGAAAGCACTTTAAAACTCAATGAGATGCTCAGCAAGAAGAAACTATATAAAGATAAAGCTGGTATTGGTTTTGAAAGGGTGAATGTTCAATTGATAATACAAAAGAAAACCCCTCTTCTGAAATCAAGGGTTCAAGTCCAAATCACTCTGATTTTGGTAAGAATCATGTTCAGCCCTTGAAAGGTAATAGATCATCTTACATATACAATCCCTTCTTCTATGGTTTTTTTTTTTTCTGCAAAAAATTTGGCCATAAGGTGAGCACATGTAGGCTTATGAATCCTAGAATACCCAGGTTTGGTCTTGGGAAACACTATGGTTTTTTTAGACAGATCAAATGTTTTAAATGCAATGCTTTGGGACATTCTGTCAAACAGTGCAGAACTGATCTACAATCTAAACAACAAAAAATTAAAAAAGTTTGGAAACCTAAGACTGTCAACAACATTGAGCAAACTATGTTGGTTCAAACTACTTTTCATTCCAAGAAAAAGGACTTATGGGTCCTGGACAGTGGATGTTCTAACCATATGACTGGCGACAAGGATAAGTTTATAAATCTTAAAGATTATGTAGGTGGTTATGTTAAGTTTGGTGATAACTCTGCTATTCAAATTAAAGGTAGAGGTTCACTTCTTCTGAATTAAGACACTCCTATCTATAATGTGTACTATGTGGAAGGTCTGAAGCACAATCTTCTAAGTGTTAGTCAAATCTGTGATAGTGGTTATCATGTTCTTTTCACTTCATAGGGATGTGAGATTAAGAACAAGCTAGGAAAGGCTATTGCAGCTGGAAGGAGGACAAAAGGAAATGTGTGCAATCTTCTCAACACATCAAGCAATGAAAAAAATCAAGGTATGTGTTTAATGGGCCAAATTGAAGAGAGTTGGTTATGGCATAAAAGATTAGGACACATAAACTTTGAAAATCTAGTTAGAATCAGTAAGAATCAGAATGTTAGAGGCTTACCATTCCTTAGCAAGCTAGAAAACTCTGTGTGCAAAGAATTTTTAAGTGGTAAACAAACTAAAATCAGCTTCAAAACAAAAGAACATTCTTCTTCAAAACCTTTATAGCTTGTGCATACTGATTTATGTGGACCAACCAGAACAAGGTCTATTAATGGTGAAAGGTACTTTATGCTATTTGTGGATGATTATACTAGAATGGTTTGGGTCACATTTCTTAAGCACAAATCAGAAGCCTTTGAAAGGTTTAAAATCTTTTGTAAATTGGTTGAGAAGGAATCTGATTTGAAACTTAAATGTTTGTGATCTAACAAAGGAGGTGAGTTCACTTCTCAAGAGTTTATTGATTACTGTGAACAACACGGCATTAAAAGACAATATGCTGCAACAAAAACACCTCAACAAAATGGGGTAGTTGAATGTAAGAATAGAACTGTAAAAGAAATGGCTAGAACCATGCTAGATGAAGCTAAGTTGTCTGATATGTATTGGAAAGAAGTTGTTCATACAGTTGTATACATTTTGAATAGAGTGTAGCTTAGGGTGAAATCTAAACACACTCCTTATGAACTTTGGTATGGAAAAACTGCTTCTGTCAAATACTTTAAAATTTTTGGAAGTAAGTGTTTTATCAAGAAATATGATGATAACCTCGGGAGCTTTTAATCAAAGAGTGATGAGGGTATCTTTTTGGGATACTCAACTCACAACAAAGCTTATAAATTCCTTAACAAAAGGCTTAATAAGATTGTTGAAGTTGTTAATGTAAAATTTGATGAAAGACCACATTTGATTGCTGAATCTTTGCAGGATAATGAGGAAGAAGAACTTGAACTTGAAATAATTTCAGAAGGAGCTGAAAAAACAAAGTCTATTGCTGAATCAGCAAGCCCTAAAAATGAAAAAGAAAGTCTTGAAAAGGTTGCATCAAAAGCTCCTTCAAAAACTCTAGCTATATATCACCCCAAAGATCAGATTATTGGGGATAAAAATGCAGGAGTTCAAACTAGAAGAAAGGCTGCAGAATCTGATGAAAAGGCACAAATAGCTTTCTGTCTAGTTACTCAATTTGAGCCTAATTTTTTTAATGAAGCTCTCACAGACTCATGTTGGCTTAATGCTATGCAGGAAGAAATTGATCAAATTGAGGAAAATCAGACTTGGGAGTTAGTCCCAAGACCAGATGACAAGAATGTCATTAGAGGCAAATGGATATACAGCAACAAGGTTGATGAAAATGGTAATGTTATTCGCAACAAAGAAAGATTTTTCTGCAAAGGCTATGCTCAACAAGAAGGTATTGATTTTGGTGAAACCTTTGCACCTGTTGCTAGACTAGAATCTATCAGAATATTCTTGGCTTATTCTGTTTACAAAAACTTTATTGTTTATCAAATGGATGTCAAAACTGCCTTTTTAAATGGCTATTTAGATGAAGAGGTCTATGTTGAACAACCTGAAGGATTTATATGCAAAGATAATCCTAACCATGTTTACAGGTTGAAAAAGGCTCTCTATGGCTTAAAACAAGCACCTAGAGCTTGGTACTCTAGGTCTGGACAGTCATTTAATTTCTAAAGGCTTTGTGAGAGGAGGTGTAGACAGTAATATTTATGTTAAAACTGAAGGTTCTGATATTTTGGTTGTGGAAATTTACGTTGATGACACTATCTTTGGCTGCAATAATGTTACTTTGAGTAAAAAGTTCTCTCAGATAATGTAATCTAAGTTTGAAATGTCAATGTTAGGAGAATTAAATTTCTTTCTGGGTCTTCAAATCTCTCAATGTGAAAATGGAACATTTCTTTCTCAAACCAAGTATGCTAGAGAGATGCTTAAGAAATTTTAGATGATGAATGCCATCTAGTTAGCACTCCAATGGTTACTGTATGCAAACTTACTAAGGTTGATGATTGTCTTGATACAAATCAAATTGAATATAGATCAATGATTGGTAGTCTATTATATTTAACTGCTTCTCGACTTGACATCATGCAGGTAGTTTGCACTGTTGCACGGTTTCAGGAATCACCTAAAGAATCCCATGTCATTGCTGTTAAAAGGATTTTTAAATATATTCAAGGCACTCTTGATTATGGTCTTTGGTATCCTAGAAGCAATGATTTCTCTTTGATTGATTATACTGATGCTAACTGGGTTGGTTGTTTGGATGATAGGAAAAGCACCAGTGGTGTTGCATTCTTTCTTGGTGATCGTTTAGTGGCATGGCATAGCAAGAAACAAGTATCTGTTTCTCTCTCTACTGTTGAAGCCGAATACATTGCTGCCACTTCATGCAGTACTCAAGTTCTGTGGATGAGTCAAACTCTTTCTGATATGGGTATTGAAGTTCCTAAACCTGTTTCAATTCTCTGTGAAAACACAAGTGCGATAAATATCTCCAAAAATCCTGCTATGCACTCTCGAACTAAACATATTGCTATCAAGTTTCATTTTCTACGAGAAAAGGTACTGGCTAATGAAGTATGTTTACATTTTGTTGGTTGACAAGATTAGGTGGTTGATATTTCTACTAAGCCCTTAGCTAAAGAGTTATTTGAAAGGTTGAGACTTCGATTGGGAGTTATCTCTAAATCTTTACTTCTCTGATTTTACAAGCATTGGCTTAGGGGGAGCATGTTATATATTTTGATTCACTTACAACTCTCCTACAATCTTGGTTGGTGCACTGTTACTCTTTTTTTGCAGCTGTTTCTCATGGTATTTGGTTGGCTTCTTAGTTGTGTTTCCTAGCATTGCACATTCTTCTCTTCTATTCTTTGTCATTGAGGCAAAAAGGGGGAGAGTCATTTGTGTTTTTCCATCAAGGACAAAGGGGGAGTTTGTTGGTTCTTAGTTGTGTTCTGTTTGGTTTTTCCTTGATAAAAAAATTCACCTTTGGGTATCTATCGGCATGAAATTCACATGTGGTCTTGGCGATAGTGGAAAGGTCTATCAACATGAGTATTTTTCACTAGGAAGAGGTCTTTCCAAATGAGTCAGGTCTCACCGACTTATACATGAGGTGGTTCATCGACGTAAGTGATCCTTCATCGGCATTGTGTCTTGGTGAGTTTGACTTGTTACATCGACTAACTGGCACATTGAAAAGGTCACTTTAGCTAGACATGTTGCTTTTGGTGTGAATTCATAGCGAATTTACATTGTCACACCGACCGATGGCGGAAAGATACTTATTGGTAAGTGTTAGAGTTATCGGTATAGGGTCACAACGAGTTTGTTATGTCTCGGCGATGCATAAAACTAAAAGAACATTTTAGTATGACTCATGCATCAAAGAAAGGTCTTGGAAATTTTGATTTCTTATACCAACTGACAACATAAAGGCATACATCTCGGTAAGAGTTAGGGTTTTCGGCGTGAAGTCTCGGCGAGTGACCTTCGGTCTCGCCGATGGAACACAAAAGGACTTTGTCGGCATAGGATAAGTCTTGTCTCAGCAACACACAAGATGGTTGGTGACTTTTGGTATGAATCAAGAATTCTACGAGAGGTCTTCCTGATGACGGTATGCTATAGCGACCCTCATAAGATAGAAGGATGCATCAACGAGAGAACCATTATGTTACAGCGACTTACAAGGGATAAAGTCTTTCGGTGAAACTTAATGAAATCTACGAAACGTCTTCCCGACAACATAATGTCACAGTGACAGATAAGAGATAAAAGGGATTTCAGTGAAACACAGTGTGATCTGCATAGGGTCTTTCTGATATCAAAAGGTTATAGTGACAGTGAATGAAACGAAAAGGGGATCTCGGTAAGAAACTTTCTTATGTATTAGCGATTGGAAAGAACATAACATACGAGCTTTCGGCGTGACATAATGTATTCGTTATTTCTTCTCCCTGACTCTGATGGGTCATGGTGAAAGTGATAACTAAGGGGAATGACTGGTGATTTAATTTCCTTCGGCAGGACTATCTAGATGTCTCGGCGAACAATTAACAAACTCTATCACTATGGCTGACATGTGAATTTCTATGTATAGTTGTAGGCCGAAATCATTGGTTGGCATCGAATCTCAGAATGGTTACATGGAAAAATATTCTCTGAGAATTGGGATGTTATGGTTCTCAGTTGGTGGGAAGTCGTGTTTTTGATGAAAATCTATCAGTTACAATTTGAAATCACTTGATTCAGAGCATAAATTAAAGCTTTCTAGAATGGCGTTACTCTTGATTTTTACCATCATCTAAAAATTATCATTATTCAACTTTAGATTCTAAAATTAGCAAGAGACTTTCAGATTCTTGTGAAAAATGCATTTTGAAGATTTCTTTATGATAGACATACTTGAAATGTATATAAAAACCTGTGTTAAAAAAAAGTGTAGTCTCTGGTTGTAATTATGAGATTATCATTCCTTGGTTGTATGAAAATGTATGGATAAACTCAGCAATAAAAATATGAATAACAAGAGGTAGAGACATGGTAAAATTCTTCTCTATATAGTATTTTAAGGATTCAATTATTGAATTCTTAGGGTATTCTGTAGACAAGAAAACAGAGAAATATGTGCTTAACTGAAAATAGAGAAATCCTATGAGTTATTATTATTGTTCAAAACATAATTTGAGGGGTTGGTACTCTTTGAGATGGGTGTCTCAAAAATGAGGGGTTGGTCCTCCTTGAGTGGGTGCTCAAAAATCAGCCTATAAGGCATTGTGAACAGTTGTTCAAAATATTAAGCCTGTAAGGCATTTCGGGAGTGGTTTTTATACCCTAGGAGGGTTTTCCACTCGGCAAAATCTTATGTCTCTTTGTTCTTCTGAGTTCTCACTACTTTACTATGTTGTTTTTATTTCAGTTCACTGTTTGGTTATTACTTTTATCAATTCTATTTATGAATGATTACATTCAACTCATGAATGCATTAATCAGAGTATATTGAGATCAAATCTGGGCTATGTTTTTGAATTTTTGAAAATTTTTCAAATATGTTAAGACACTGATTCACCCCCCACCCTCTCAGTGTCATTTTAACTCCAACAAAAACCATAACCATATCACAAAAATACACCATCAAAGATAGAAAAGGAAAAGAAAGAAAAAGAAAAATGCAACAGATCAAGCTTTGACTGGCTGTCCAATGTACTATGGATAGGGTCTAGGTTGTTTATCCAAAGGAGGTTTAGAAGTGGAATGTGTTGTTCACTATGCAAAAAAAAATGCTCACAAGGGATAATGAAGCTAGTTGTCCACTAGGTGAGCCTCAAGAGATCCGTATAAAATCCATACCCCCATGACTGTGATAAGGACAAAAATACACACTCAAAAGGGCTAGTGAAGCTATTTTTCCACTAGGTGAGCCCCAAGGAACCATATCAAAGCCATACCTCTATGAGTTTAGTAGGGTACTAAAATACAACACAACAAAAAAGAGGAATGTTCGAAGGTATTTTTCTTAGTTCATGCAAGGTCTCTTCTTAGGGAACATTGCGCCTAATGTATCTAAGAGAGGAAAAGTCAGAAAAATATCATGCTCTTAGAGGAAATCGAACACAATGAAACCAACAAGAAAAGGATGCATCCCAAGAAAAAATAAAATTGCACAATGAAACATGAGTGACGATATATGGCCCCACTTTAAAGTGGTTGCTAACATCATTACTGTGAGTAATTTCTTTAAAGTAGAAGAAGACATGAGAGCTTACTCTAAAAGCCTTATGCCAAGTCATATGTTTCCAATAAGCTATGCCATGCAATAGGATGGAAGGGTTGTCCCCAAAAATACAATGCTAAAGATAACTCAGTATGTCATATGCAAGCAACTTAAGGCATGTCATCCACATCCCAAGCTTTCTCTTACATATACATGGAAGGCGGTCAACTAGCTGAAAGAGGAAATGTCATGTGACATACAAGGACAAGGATACCTAACCCCTTGCCCACACTTAGTGCAAGACAAGGATGAGCCAAAATAATTGAGGAGAAACATGCTTGTGTAAAAATCGGTATCAATTAGAAGAATGAGGTGCTTCAATATAAGGAAGAGCAACACATTACTTAAGATGTTGAATTTTATCACTTAAAGCCTTACATTTATTAGTAGCATTAGAATGAACTCTACGATATGCACAAAATGAATTCTTGTAATAAAATTTATTTTGTGTTCTTTGAGGGAGGGATATCAAATGATTTCAAAGGAGTCTCAACAAGATACTCTCTTGATCAAAAGTAGAGGATGAACTTCATTGTTGTGCGACAAACATATCTTTTGTTTAGTAGATGATGTCATACTTACACAAGACCCTTTAGATTGGGAGATTTTGTTCTCTCCTATATATGAGGATTTAAAATCTAACAAATTCAAATCATTAGTGTTTTGCGAGATGAAATTAACATTAAGCGAAGATTTCTTTGTTTGTTTTGTGTCTGTCAAAGGATAATAATCAAGACCACTAGTGTCTATCAATTCCAGATGCATGATTGTTAAAGTTTGTTTAGAGGAATCCTGTGTGAGAGTGTTGATATTGAGTGAAGGTTTCTTTGATGATTTGATTTCTATCAAAGGACAATAACCAATACCATGGGTTTTTCCTTGAGTGTTAGGCTCTATAGGGACATAGATACATTGTTCTCTAGCAGCACATCCTTTTCCATTATATCCAAGTTGTTTCATAAGTTTTCAACCTTTTCCATAAATATTTTTCATTTATTTAGGATTTGGTGGTTGTTGATAGTTAGTTTCATCAAAGTTTGTTGTATAATTTTCTTTTTCTTCTAAAGTGGTTGAGGTGAATCCTTTCAAAGGGTCTTCCAAATTTTGTGTTGATATTACCTCTTTTATTTTCCCTTTTCTGAATCTTTTTTTATGATCTTGTATTCTCCCATGAATTTTGGTTCGAAGTCTAAGGAATTCCAATCATCTTCTAATAGCTGCATAAATTTCTCAATATGTTTTTCTTTGTCGTTCTGTTGCACAAGTTCTACTTACGTAGTTGGTATCAATTTTTTCAAAGGGTTCTATTTACCTTTCTCAATGTTCAAAGAAGTGTATGGTTCAGGATCGGCTTCTATTGTATAAAATTTTTCATTGTAGACATATTTCATGATATGATGAAGTGTAGAGGGCACAACATGCATCTTATGAATCCATGGTCTTCGTAGAAGAAGATTGTATGAAATATCATCAAGAATAACATGGATCAGGTTTTGTAATGTAACTTTGTGTTCTGTAATAGGTAATGTGATCACCTGAAGTGGTCATTTTCCCATGTTATCAAATCCACTAATAGATAAAGAGGTAGGTTTTATTTTTTATTTATCGACACCAAGCTTATCCAAAGGTTTGCACTACACACATTTAAGGGTAAGCCATTATCGACAAGGGTTCACTTTATACCTCTTCCATTGTGGTGAACTATTATCATGAAAGCATCATGTTGTTTTTGCACTTCCAAAGGAGGGAGCTCACTTTGGTGGAAAAAAATGCCATCATGTATTCCTTGAGTCATGGATGTTATGTCATTTGGTTGCAAATTAGAAGGGATAGGAACTTGTTGTAAGGAATTTTGAACCATGTTATGATAGTGAGGGGAGGCTTGGATAGGGTTCCATAATGATATTTTAGCAAGAGTATTCTTTAGTTGTTTGAAAAGATCATACTCCTTTCCACTTTGTGAAGGAAATTGAGGAGGACTTGGTAAGATAGGATTAGGTAGGATAGGATTAGGCAATGGGAGGGATGTTGAAGGTGTTTGTCTTGGTTGTGGATTTTTCCTAGTGTTATATGTATGAGTGAGAACATTGTGACTCAGTTGCTGTGAAACATTGTTCTTAGGTGGTTCAAGGATGAGGACAAGTTTATTTTAAGTTTTTGGTTTTTGTGAGGGTGGATAAATGATAAGTTTAGGCTTAGGAGAGTACTTCAAGGGATATCTAATGTGCATAACGTTAGAAGAATTTTCATGATGTCTTAGTAAAGGGGAATCTAATGTCACTTCATCATCTTCATCTAAGGAAGCCTCTTTACATGTGTCAATATTTAGATTTTCTTGCACCATGATATCCTCCTATAGCATATAAAATCATATAATCTTAAAAAGAGAGGCAATTTCATGCTTAATTTGGACCTATTTTTGCATCCTTGCATTAATCACTCCTTAAACATGCCATTTATAGGCCCTTAAGACCCATTATTTTGGACCTTGAGGCTTATTCCACTCAAAAATCATATAAATCCTCACAAATAACACTAAAATTATTCAAATTTTAGAAAACCCACCTCAAAAACCTCAAGTGGGACCCATTAACTACCATGGTTGAATGAGTCCCCTCCAGTGGGAATAAGTTGCCTAGGGTGGCAACTTAGTCCCTTTTGGGGGATTTTTCAATTTTGAGTGGGAAAATCATTGATGTAATTCAAATTTCCAATGGATGTTGACCAGTGAGGTCTAAATAATGCTTAATTAGGTATGAATTCCTATAAATATAAGTTTTTAGGTCATTTTTCACATCATCTAGTCATTTTTAACAAACAAATTCAAAAGGAAAGTGTTGAATATCTTTCACAAGAAGATTCATAAGTCTATCTACAACAAAGTTGAAGCTTTAGGATAGCATTCAAGGGTTTTGGTAGGTCTTCAAGCTCAGTTTTTTTCCAAAGTATTGGATTGCTTAGGGTTGATCATGGACACCTATGGAGAATCATGAAGAATGCTAGGTTGGGGAGATGCAACTAGCCATCAAACCAAGCCTAAGAACTTGTTTTCTAAGTGATTCCATCTTCCATTTTCTCTCTATTTAAACCAAAGGAAGGTTTACATGTCATTAATATTTACTTAAAGTGATTTAGGGTCTCTTATAATTAGTCGTGCATTGTTTAAATTTCATCCATATATTTTATTCTTGCATGTTACAATAATGTTGCATGTTGCTTCATATTTCCTAGTTTTAGATGCACTTAGGGCTAGGGTTTTGCTGCATATTTCATTATCCCTTTCAAGGTTTAAATACCAACTAGGGGTTTGACTGAGGAAAACCCCCCATAAGAAATCAAACTATATTCTTTTTTGCAGGTGTTTCCATAAAATCATACCCGAGTTTCAGTATGGGAACGAAGTGCAAGTGTTGGTGTACAAATTTGTAATTTCAATCTTTAAAAAAGAAAAAAAGGACTAAGTCACCATCAATGGCGTATGAGTCCCAATGGATTTATTTTCTAGATCAATTTGTAGATTCCAGTACCCATTTCCCTGAAGCTGCTTTCTAGGTAGAAATCCTTATTTGGGACTAAGTCACCCAGCTTGGCATATGAGTCCTAGTTGGCTAGAAAATTAGGTTTTCTAGAATTTTAGAGACATTCACAGTCTTCATTCTATCCTTTACCAGTTTCCAGGTGCACTCTTTCTATTTCGCTTCTCTATCTTGTTTTATATTGTAGTCAATCTATCTTTTTGCATATCACAGTGTGTTTTCAAACACTTTTCATTTTCTTAGTTTTGCATTAATAATCAATTGCTTTTATCAATTATTTACATCTAGGACATTCCCCTTACACATGTTTCAATCATCTTGCATTGGAATCTCAAGGGAATATTCTTGAGTGATACATCAAGGTTTTTGGGATTCCTCTCTCCTTTCAGGTGCAAAACCCTAGAAGTGTAAGAGAGCCTCCACATCCAAAAACTTTAGTTCATTTTGGTGAACCTGCATTTAGAACATCATATTTCTGATTTAGAGTGTATTTACACCCTAGGAATAACTTACCTTTTGCATTGTTTCATTTACATTCTAGGGTTTCATACCTTGCATTAGTGAAAAGCTCATTTAAGCTTGCATTAGTGCACTTCATTTCCTTGAAAAATAGTGAAATTTTGCATATGCACTTTAGATTTTCATTTTATATAATAGAACACATAAGCATCCATCAAAAAATTAAAAAAAATTTAGAAAATACCCCTACTGGGACTCATTCGCCACCTTGGGTGACTTAGTCCCAGTACACATTTTGCATCACTATTTTTAGAATTCAGTTTCCTGTTTCTTAGGTTGTTGTTTGTCTCAGTTAATTTTCTATTTCAGTTCAATTATTTTCTATTACATTGAAATCATTAGAACTAGCATCATTTAATTTCATAGGAATTATAGATAGCATTATATTTTTACAATTTTCATTTTTAGCATTAGTTCCTAGTTCATTTAGATCAAATTCATCAAAAAATGAAAACAAAAAACTAAATACATCAAATGAAACAATACAAACAATGCTTCACTTTAGAAAAACTATATCATCCAAACCTTTTAGTAGTGACAACTTGGGTATGTTAGATGAATCCCTCGAGGGCTTCCTCTTTCTAAGTTCATGCACTAAGGTTTTCCATGAAAAACCCAAACCAATTGAAGATAACTTACCTTGCAAACCTTTTAGTAGTGATGACTTTGACATCTTAGATGAAGCCCTTCAAGACTTTATCTCACAAAAGCCATCCACTAAGGTTTGTTGTGAGAAACCTTAAAAAAAATATTTCAATGTAATTCAACCTCAACTCATCCTTTACCCACCTTCACATAAGCCTCAACCTCCACCTAAACCAAAGCTTACCCTTTATGCACCTAAGCATGATGTTGTTGCTCACACACATAACACTAGAAATAACCTGCAACCACAACAACCCACCCCAACACCCTTACATTTTCCCAATCCCACATTGCCTAGTTCTCCTTGATTAAATTCACACATTAGGGAGTATGATCTCATTGAACAACTTAATAATACTCCTGCAAAGATATCCCTTTGGAACCTTCTTTATAATTCACCAAACTCTCACACTATGCTCCAAACAACATTGCAATAAATAGTGGTTCCTCCTAGTACAAATGAAAATGATGTGGCATCTCTAATACAAGGAATGAATACAGTTAATATAGACATTACCTTCCATGAACATGAGCTCCCTCCATTAGAATTAGGAAAAAAAATGAAGCCTTTATGATAATAGCCCAATTCAATAGAATATGCATCAAACATACCCTTGTTGATAATGGTTGTACCCTTAATGTGTGCAGTGTGAAAATTCTAGATAGATTACATGTAGATAAATCACAAATCAAACATGATTCCTTGTCTATTTTAGGATTTGATAATATAATGAAGCAAGAGCTTGGTGTCATTACCTTACCTATTATAGTTGGAATCGCTACCTTGCAAAATCCTATTCATGTCAAGCCTTATGTTCTTTTGTACAATCTTCTTTTGGGAAGACCAATGTGGATTCATGAGATGCATGTGGTTCCTTCAACCCTTCATTGGGTGATGAAATACATGTCTATAACAACAAAGTTTATCAAGTTGAAATAGATCCTGAGCCTGAAAGCTGCTTACAACTTGAAAAAGCAATGACAAGTCCTTTGAACAAATTGATTTGAACATCTCACATAGAACCTCTTGAGACCAACAAAAAAGAAGAAGAACCCATGTTTAAATTGCTAGGTGATGATTGGGGATTATTAGAATTCACACCTTCATTTATGGGAGAATACATAATCACACAAAAAGAGGATGAAAAAAAAAGAACAACCAATGGTTATGTTAGCTAAGAATTCAAAAGAACCTTCCTAAGAATATACCTCATCCACTTTGGAAGAAAATACAACTTACACGAGAAATTTCAATGAGATAGATTATCAAAAATCTCCTAACCCGAAGGAAATGGAAATAATTTCTAGAAGGGGTTATGAAATCATGAAATAATTGGGATACAGTGGTAAAGGATGTCGAAAGAATGAACAAGGTATCCAAGTCCCTATATAACCTAATACACAAGAGAAAAAGACTAGTTTGGGATATTCTTTTTCTAAGATAACAAAAGAAAATCAATGACAATCGCTAAACATCAATACCATCACATGTGAACCAAGAACCAATCTCATAATCACCCTAAATTACTTGATATTGATTTACCTCCATCGATGGGAGTACTTTGAAATTGATGAGGCTTTGAAACAAATGTTAGGTTCTTATGATAAGTCATCTTCTTCAAATATAAAAGTTACCTATGCTATGATCAGTACCAAGCAAAAAAGATATCAACACCAATGAGAAATAAACAATGATGGAACCATATGAACTTGAATTTCTTGAGTCAAATACGCTTCCCTTGGGAGATACAATTGACATACCAATAGATGTAGATGATAAAGAAAAATTCATTAAAGTAGGAAAGTGCATTGATGATGAAGAACAAGAGGATACTACAACCTTGCTTCATGAATTTCTTGAACTATTTTCTTGGAAATATTCAAACATGCCAGGAATAGATCTGAAGATAGTGACACATAACATCATTCTTGCTGAAAATGCTAAGCCTATTTTCGAGAAAAGATATGAAAAAATGAATCCTAAAATAGCATTGCTTGTTAAAGGAGAACTTGAAAAACTCCTTTACTCAGGTTTCATTCTACCTATTGATCATTCTCCTTGGATCTCAAACATTATTGCAGTTGTAAAACCTAAAAATTGTAGTAGGATGTGTATGAATTTTCATGACTTGAATAAAGCCTATTTAAAGGATGATTTTCCCCTTCCTAATATCGATATGATAGTGGATTCAATTGACATGCTTTGTTGTCATTCATGGATGAATTTTATGGATATAATCAAATCTTCATCAACCCACAAGATCAATATAAGACAACATTTACAAATGTTTGGGGGACATTTTGTTGGGTTATGATGCCTTTTGGATTAAAAAATGCAGGCACAACCTATTAATGAGCCATGAAATTGATATTCCATGATTACATACATAAAATCTTGGAAGACTATGTCGATGAAATCCTAGCCAAAACCTTAACATGACAAGACAATGTGAATTTCCTTCAAAAGATCTTTGAACGGATGCTCAAATACAACATGAGATTAAATTTGAAAAAGTGTGTCTTTGGAGTAGATAGTGTGAAAATTTTAGGGTATATCATATCTCACAAAGGCATCAAGGTTGACACAGAGAAAATTGATGATGCAATCAACATTCCACCTCCTAGAAGTATTTTCCTATTGCACACATTAAAAGGAAGAATTCAAGCCATCCATCATTTTGTTGTATCCTTAGCTGATCAAATATTACCTTTCACACATATCCTCAAAAAGGATGTACATTTTGATTGGAATGAGGATTGTAAAAATGCCTTTGAGAGTTTGAAGGAATACTTTGCAACTCTGCCCATTCTACAACTCGTTATGCCAAGCAAACCATTCATCCTTTATATAGATGCATCAACCCATGCTTTTGTAGCATTGTTGGCTCAGTGAGATGAATATGGTAAAGAACATCGTATTTATTACATTAGCCAAACTCTAATAGATTATGAAACATGATACACACCAATCGAAAAACAATGCTTGGAACTTGTATTCACTACTAGTAAGTTGTGACACTATTTACTAAATGCAGAATATTTACAAGTAATGACAAAATTTGATCCTCTCAAACATATTTTTAATGAAATAGCCTTATCAGGACATCTACCTAAATGGGTAATGTTGTTGACTAAGTTTGACCTAATTTTGTTTCACAAAAATCAATCGAAGGTCAAGCCTTGATTGCCCACTTAGTCGATGTTCCTTCTCCTTTTAGCACTACCTAACAATGACTCTTTTCCCAATGACAATGTGTTAACAATAGATGCTCCTACATGGGAATTATATATTGATGGATCCAAGTGTAGAACAGGCTCTAGCACTGGAGTTATATTAATTCCACCCATAGGGAAACCTATTCCCTTATTGTATCGATTAAATTTCCTATGTGAAAATAACACAACAAAATATGAGGCATTAATTATTGGATTGCATGCTACTTTAACCATGGATGTCAATGATATTAAGATCTTGTGTGATTCACAACTATTAGTCAAACAAATAAATGAAGTCTACCAAGCTAAACATGACAAATTATCAAAATATAAGGATCTAACAATGACCTTATTAGAATAGTTTGAATCATTCACCATTGATAACATCCCATGAAAAGATAATAGACATGTAGATGCAATGACAAGTGTGGCTTCTCTTATATCACTTCAAGATCCTTCCAAAGACATCACATTTACATTCACCCAATCATGAAACCTTCGATAACTAATAAATTTGAAGATGTGTTCACAACAACTAAGGATGACTTGAGTGAATGGTATGATACCATATATAACTATTTAAAAGATGGTACCATTCCCAAACCTACAACAATAAACACCAAAAATTGATTACAAAAATTAGCAACCAAGTACATAATCCTTGTTGATGTGTTGTATAGAAGATCCTTTGACTGAATTTTACTTAAATTTCTTAGGGATTCAAAAATCACTATAGCACTTGAACAAGACCATGCTGGCACCTATGGAGGTCATTTTGGAGGAAGATCCTTAGTGCAAAAACTCATTCGTATGGGATACTACTAGAGAAATATGGAAAAATATTGCTTTGTGTATGTTAAGCAATGTCACAAATGTCAAGAACACAACAATTTGATTCATGCTCCTACTTCTGAGCTCCATGGCCAAATCCCTATTTGGCCATTCTCGATATCGGGATTGGATCTAATTGGAAAAATTTCACTACCTTCTTCCACTAGACATACATTTATCATTACAACAACCAATTATTATACAAAATGTTTAGAATCTATTCCCCTTCAATCCACCACTGTTGATGTGATATGTCATTTCATATTGGAACACATTATTGCCCACTTTGGACTCCCTTTCACATGAATTTCAGACAATGGAACACCATTTAAGAACAATGACATAAAGAATTTCCTGGACACATTTCATATCCAACATCGCTTTTCAACATCGTACTACCCACAATCTAATGGTCAAGTTGAAATCAATAATAAGAATCTCGAAAATATTATCAAGAAGACTATTAACAAACATCACAAGGATTGGCATACACAATTACAATATGCACTATGAGCCTATCGAACAAGTGTCCGATTATCTATAGGAACTACACCCTACAACTTGGTCTATGGTACCGAGGTAATCATGCCCTTGGAGTTAGAAATCCCTACATTAAGGATTTCTCTTCAAGGTCTTATCGATAATGACACCTATAAGGAACAAAGATTACACTAGCTTGAAATGCTTGATGAACAGTGTATTAACTCTCTTCAACATCTCCAAGCCTACACTAAGCAATTATAATGTAAACATAATCATCATGTCATCCCTCATACATTTAATGAGGGTGATTTATTCTTGTATAAAAATCAATGAAACACTATTGTAAACTATGTTGAAAAGGAAAATTCAGTCCTAATTGGTTAGAACCCTATATAATCAATACAAGTTATAGATCTAGTGCTTACATATTAACAAAGCTAGATGGTACGTCCCTTAAATACCCTATGAATGTCGCACATCTGCATAGGTATTATGTCTAATCCCTTTGAATGGTATGAATGATAAAGAAGTTTTGTTAGAGCTATCAAATTATAGCCTATATGCTTTCACATTGCTTCATTGTTGACAACTAGTTATGTGTGTGTCTTGAGCACTAAAGTGTTTATTTAATTTATTTTATAGTTACTTTAGGTTTCATACTATTCAAATTCATCTTGTGTGTTATGTTAAGTTAGATCATAGGTTCATTTAATTTAGCATACCATACTTAATCACCATGTTGTATCTAAAAGAAAGTGTAGTAATTTTTAATTAGATCACATAAGCTTTGTTAAATCATGAATACATTAATTAAGTAAACTTACAAAGGTTATTTAATTAATCACATTTCCATTTAACATTGCACACATAAAGATAAGTGATAAAATATCAAATTCTCTCTCTCTCACACACACACACACATATATATATATAAATTTTTATACACGGGCGGGTGCATGAAGATGGTCATACTTTTGTGGCCAAATTTTTTTTGTAAAGAGATAATGAAAGCACGTTATAACACGCTCTCATGATAACATGATTGCATTATGTTGTTTTAAAAGAAAAAAAAGAAGTTAAAACTATCATTTTCTATTTACTGTTTCTCAGCTCTGCCCGCGGCCAAAAACCCTCACTTTCGTGCTCACATTCTAGGAGGAAGGATTTCTACAAGTTTTATGAACAATAGTTGGATTTTGTTTGCAAATATGGCACCATGACGACAAAGAGGTGCGGGAGGTAAGTATTGTCTGCTATTTGTTTTGAATTTCTTAGTTTGAAATTGATTTTGTTTGTTTTAGGTTAGATTTGATTGTTTTTTTTTTAATTTGTAGGAAATCCTACAAATCCTCAACAACAAAATCCTCAACAAAATCAACCTCCCCCACCAATCACTTAATACCCTCTTGGCACTCAAGAAAATCTGAGTGAAATTGACAACAATAGAAAACAACTTGAGGATCTTATCAGTAGGTTGAGTGATCTAAATGCTTCAACCACATAAATAATGCGTCTAGCAAATTCACTGAAATAGATGTTAAATAATGTAGATGCAATTACCCAACAAATATCTGGATGGCAAGATAGGAGGCAGGTAGCCAGGGCATATTATGTAGACAAATAATCATATAAACAAGTAAAAGATTTAAAAATTACTAAAGGTGATTTGTGCTCTCTATTCACTGATCCTAAAAAAAATCAAATCTTACCCTCAATGCAAAGAGGTTTTCTATTCATTGGTGCCACCACCAAGAGATTAGGAACCATTTTTATGATAGATGGTATTTGGTCTTTGATTATCCACCATGCAATAATTGTGAAGTCCCCCAATATTTTCTTAGGAAACTATATATAGTGAGTTTGTATTGAACCAAATCCCAAATTATTTTGATATGAGGGAGTTCCAGGGGAGAGGTGGGGGGTCGGCTCAGGATAGGCCCAGTGCACAGCTAGATCCTGTACAGCAAGGGAGACGACTTCTCGCTAGGCCACCTCATGAGCACATTGTTATGCCTTTTGTTGCGAAGGAGAGTGTTGGTGTAGAGACATTGTAGGCGATCAACACTTTGACTCGGAGTGTCATCCATCATAGTAGCCCTATTGTACAACGCCATCCAGGGGAGTCTTCGGGTGGTGGCCTTCGAACCCATGTCTATCAATCTTGCAGGGAAACTTGTTCATATGACCCCACTGGCACATAGGAGGCTGCTACACAAGATTCGTATGCTACTACACAGGATCTGAATGTTGCTATGGGGATGGAGAGGATGGCTGAAACTTTGCATCGTGCATATGGCATTGATAGTCAGGTAAAAGTTAGCATGTTCATTGAATTTTATTTATTAAATTTTGATTCTGAAATGCATGATTAACTAATTTAGTTTTTTTATTTTAATAAAATTGCAGGGTCACAGTGTTGAGACTGGATACACCAGTCTTCCACCTACTTATTTCTGTAGTACACCTATTAGTGGGGTATGTAACTAGTAAAAAATTATAAATTTATTACATGTTAATAGCATTGTTTTATGAATGGTATTTTAATACATGTGATTTTGGATATTGAACAGGTTAATATTGGTGGTTTCAAGCAAACACCTCCTAGTTCCAGTGGATTCACTCAAACGTACACGGAGGTAATAGAATAAAGAGAACTTAACTAATGAATTCTACTTAATAGATTTGTGTAGTTTATATTCATATTGTTGGTTACGTTGCATTATACATCATTCAAACTCAAAGCATTAGTACTTCAAATTCCATAACTAATAACTAGATGTCGATAAATGACAAAATTTCAACTGTATAATATAGTTGTTTAGAAAGTAAACATAAGCAACACGATGCAATTACTTCACATGGAGGCATGTGCTTGCAAAGGTGCACCACCACGATAAACTATGGATGCTTGGAATAAAATTATGAAACCATAATAGTAAGCAATAGCATAGACAAGGCAGTTAGTGATGCAGAGCATCATATCAAAACACTCAATCATCAGGGTACATCTGATGTAGAGCATCCAACAAACACCATCAATATCATTTGTTCAAGGGATTTCAATCCCAAATATAATCAGGAGAAGATCAAATATAATTTAATCATAAATCTACTTTTCATTCAACCAAAATCCACTCAAATTCTCTTAGCCATTCCATAGGCCATCATTCATCATTCCACTAATTAGTATTCCAATTGATTCATTCAAAGAAAAAACCATATTAAAGAAAAATTTGACTTAATCAATTAGATTCACATCATTCTCAACCACCATAAAAACAACATAAACCTAATTATTGACACTTGAACAATTCATCCTTTCATTTATTCACCAAGGCAACAAATCAATTAAACCATACCTCACTATTATCAATCCATTATCAAGCACTATATTCACCATATTTTGACTGCAACAATCTATTTATAGGTTACAAACTCCTGCTACAACAAAATATTGATTATCATGTTGCGATTAATCACCAATTTGCTCAAAGGGCTTCATAATAGTCACCCATCCAACCATCAAAGTCACCAAACCTGTTTTATACACCTTAAACAAATTTAGTAACATCAATCATATCATTAGTTTGATAGTAACCAAGCACTCAATCATATCACAAAAGCTTTGAAAGGATACAAGTCAGAAATGTTGAAGATAGGAGAGATTTCCACCCCAGGAGGTAGTTCTATTTCATAAGCATTTTGGCCAAACTTGTAGACCACCTTGCAAGGTCTATCTTCTTCATCATGAGTTTGGTATACTTTCCTTTTGGAAGTCTCTCCTTCTTCAAGTTTTCCATCACCAAGTTCCAAACCTTGAATTGGACATTCCACTTCTTTAAATCTGCCTTTTCCTTATACTTCTCAACATTCTTTTGAAGGGTTTCCTTCACTTGTTGATGAATATCCTTGATTGTAACAACAAAGTCCTCACCTTGAGCACTTCTCCTAGCAACTCCTTGTAGATCTCTTAGTTCATAGACCCCTCTAGGGTGCATGCCATAGACTACCTCAAAAGGGCTTCTACCAATGCTCCTATTCATGGAGTCATTATATGCAAATTCACCCTGAGGTAAAATCAGATCCCAAGCTTGTCCATGCTCCTTGGTAAGGCATCTTAAGAGGTTTCCCAATGATCTATTCACCACTTCAGTTTTTCAATCCATTTGTGGATGGTATGCTGAACTAAAGGATAGATTTTTTCCTTGAGTTTCTTCCACAAGGTCATCCAAAAGTGACCAATGAATTTAGAATCCCTTTCAGAAACAATGCTTAAAGGCAGTCCATGTATCCTAAAAACCTCCTTAAAGAAGATACCTTCTATATGACATGCATCATTGGTGCATTTTCAAGGAAGAAAATGTGCCATCTTACTAAATCTATCAACTACCACAAAGATACTATCAAAACCTTTTTGGGTTCTAGGCAACCCCAAAATAAAGTCGATACTTACACACTCCGAAGGCCTATTGGGAATGGGCAGTGGTTGATAGAGTCTTGCATTTGATGAAGTTCCCTTTTCCCTTTGACATATTATGTAGCCTTCCACATACCTTCTCACATCCACTTGTAACTTTGGCCAATAGTAAAATCTCCTAACTTGTTCTAAGGTCTTGTCAAGGCCAAAGTGACCTCCAAGACTCCCACTGTGTTTCTCCTTTATGATATTCTCCCTCATTGAGCATTTACACACACACAATTGGCTTCCTTTGAAGAGAAAACCATTCTGCAATAAAAAGTCAGAGAATTCACCATGAAAAGAATTCAAATGCTGCTCACAAACATTTAATACCTCCTTGAAATATGAATCTTCATGATACATATCCTTCAATGCTTCAACCCCCATGCTTTGGAGTCGGATCTCTTGCACTACAAGTGACCTTCTACTAAGAGCATCTCCCACCTTATTTGCTTGGCCCTTCTTATGCTTTATTGTGAAAGTATATGCTTGCAAAGACTCTACCCACTTCATGTTCCTATGACTGAGTTTGTCCTGTGCATTCAAAGAACTCAAGGCATGATTATCAGTATAAACAACAAATTATTTAGGTAACAAGTACTGCCTCCACTTTTTGAGGGCTTGGACTATAGCGTACAATTCCAAATCATAGGAAGAATACTTCCTCTTTGCTTCATTTAGCCTCTCACTGTAAAATGCAACCGGTCTTCCTTCTTGGCTCAAAATAGCCCCTATTGCTTGATTGCTAGCATCACAATCAATGGTAAAAACTTCATCAAAATCAGGGAGCACAATTATAGGCTGTTGTGCTACTCTCATTTTCAGATATTCAAACCCTTTATTAGCCTCATTGGTCCAAGAAAACTTACCTTTGTTACCTCCTTTGATGGTGTCCAAGATTGGTGCACAAATTTGGCTAAAGTTCTTGATGAACTTTCTATAAAAGCTTGCAAGTCCATGTAAGCTTCTCAGATCTCCCATGGATTTTGGTGTTGGCCTTGAGTAAGAATAGCATGCACCTTTGAAGGATCCATCTTCAAACTTCCCTTGGAGATGACAAAACCAAGGTAGACTAGTTCTTCCTTCATGAATTCACACTTTTCCATGTTGATCAACAACTTCTCCTCTTGTAACCTCCTTAGTACCATGTCAAGGTGCTTCAAATGTTCTTCTTTAGACATGCTAAACACAAGGATGCCATCTAAATAAACCACAACAAAATTTCCAATGAAAGGTCTCAATACCTCATTCATAAGGTGCATAAATGTACTCAGGGCATTTGATAACCGAAAGGGCATCACCAGCCAATCATAGAGCCCTTCATTAGTCTTAAAAATTTTCCTCCCTTCATCCCCCTCTCTAATCCTTATCTGATGGTACCCGCTCTTTAGATCAATCTTGGAAAAGTAAGATGCTCTTGATAGACAATCCATGAGGTCCTCCATTATTGGCATCAGGAACCTATATCTAATTGCACGATCCTATTAATGGATCTTGAATCAGTTTAAAGCATCCAATTCCCATCCTTCCTTGGTGCTAGGATAGTAGGAACAACACATGGGCTCAAACTCTTCCTCACTAGCCCTTTATCCATTAACTCTTGCACTTGTCTTGCAATCTCCTCATTTTGAGCAGGTGTCATCTTGTATGCAGCCTTATTAGGTAATGCATCCCCTGGAATCAAATCAATATGGTGGCTTATATCCCTAATGGGAGGTAGGGAACTAGGTAATTTATTCACCGTTATGTCCTTGTACCTTTCCAACAACTCTTGGACTTCATTTGGTGCATCTTCCTTCTTCTTTGTGGGTAGATCTGCTTCACTTTTTGGCTTCATAATCAGGAAGAATCCTCTTCCTCCTCCTTCATTCAAGGTATTCATGAACTCCTTCTCACCCACCATCAAAACACTAGGCCCTTCATGCTTTGCCTTGTCTTCTTCTAGGAGAGGTGAAAGGTTGTAAGTCTTCCCATCCTTCAAAATGGAGTATGTGTTCTTCTCCCCATCATTCTTGGTGTTCCTATCGAAGTGCCAAGGCCTCCCAGAAATATATAGCTTAATAATTGTACTCAAAATTTTGTTCATTAGATCTCATACATTATAAGTCATGACATGGATCTCACTATTTTAACTTTTTTGTGATTGAATAATTTGTTGTTTTATTTTCAGATGTTGGTTGTGGGAACACCTCCAAATGTTACAAGGGTAATGATATTGGTGTTTTATCTGCTATACAATATTCCATGGCTCTGATAGAGGAGGTATGAGGAAAATTACTAAATTTCAATTTACATTTGTTGTTATAGATGTTAATTCTAGTGAAAAATCAAACCATTATTGATTCGTAGTTTAATTCCTATTTGGATGGTTTATACAGGGCTTGAGCATGCCTGAGCATCGGCATGCAAATATTTCCATCATGGAGAGTGATCATGAGATGGCAGTAAGTGATTATTCTGTTAAATATATCATTTCTTATAATGTAATATCTATATATTAATGTCTTTACTTCTTATTGTAACAGTTAAGACTTCACCAGGAGCTAAACTATAGGAGTAGTAGGAGCACTCCTCGAGCACAAAATAAACAACAAATAGACTTATCGCCATTAGATCACCAAACAAAGGGAAAAATTTTATTTCCAAAGCATGGAGAGAAATGAATTTTGATTCCAGAGCCCTTTGTTGTATGCCTGGACATGGCAATTTTGTACATATATTGTATTGGATATATTTGACATTGTATGCCTATATGGCATTCGAGCATAAGCCTATATGGATATTTTGTAACTATATTTTATACTTATATCGACATATATTGATGTATGTGTACATGGATATTTGGTTAATACAAATCTTTTTTATCGATGGTGTCCATATTTTCTCTTTTTGACAATGCCAAAAGCATGGCTGCATATAGATTAGGCAAAAGACTTTTCCTTTTAGATTAGAAATGCATGGAAGTTTCAAAAAGTATCCTTGATATTACAAAAATATATGTGTTTATACCATAGCAGCAAAAATATTTTGGGGAAAAATTTGACAAACCAAAAGTATAAGATTTTTTGAAAAAATCAGGAAAAAGTTTAGAAAAAATGGGAAAAAAATCAGATTTAAAAAAAAAGGTAAAAAAGAGTAGAACAATTTCTGAGATAAAAACTTTTTAAATTTTTTTTAAAGGCATTTCCATAGCATAGATATATAGAGAGCAAATAAAATAAAGAGTTTAACTAATAAATTGTAAAAAATAGATTTTTGTAGTTTATATTCATATCATTGATTACATGGCATTGCACATATTTCAAACTCAAAGCATTGCTTCACATTGCATAACTAATAACTAGATGCTGATAGATGACAAAATTTCAATTACAATATATAGTTTTTACAAAGTCAAGCTAAGCAGTTATGCAATTACTTCACATTGCATAACTAATAACTAGGAGCAACTCCCAATTGCATTTGCTTGTCATGGCGTTCTATGAGACCACATTTCTTTGAGGAATTTTTTCAAACAATTCACTGCCTTGTCTATACTACCACATTTTTGATACATGTCCCCCAAAGCATTTTTTCAAATAGTTCACTGCCTTGTTGCTATGGCTGAAAGCTTAAAACAAGTGCTTTCGAACAAGCTATGGATGCTTCAAAAAAATCTATCAAAAGCATAATAGTAAGCAATATCATAGACAAGGAAATGAACTCTTTGAAAAAATGCCTCAAAGAAATGAGGTCTCATGGTGATGGAATTCCATGACAATGAAATGCTTTTGATTGTCATGGAATTACATCACCATGAGACCTCATTTCTTTGAGGCAGTTTTTCAAAGAGTTCACTGCCTTGTCTATGCTAACACATTTTTCATACATGTCTACCAAAGCATTTTATCAAATAGTTCATTGCCTTGCTACTATGGCTAAAAGCCTTAAATAGGTGCTTTCAAACAAGCTATGGATTGTCATGGCATTCCATCACCATGAGACCACACTTCTTTGAGGCATTTTTTCAAACAGTTCTATGCCTTGTCTATGCTACCACATTTTTCATACATGTTTACCAAAGAATTTTATCAAACAATTCACCTCCTTTCTATTATGGATAAAAGCCTAAAATAGGTGCTTCAAAATAAGCTATTGATGCTTGGAAAAAATATATCAAAGCGTAATTTAATAAGCAATAGCATAGACAAGGTAGCTAACTATTAGAATAAAAGCCTCAAAGAAATGTGGTCTCAATGGTGGTGGAATGCCACGACAATCCATAGAAATTTTCTTGTGATGGCATTCGTCATGTTATTCCATCACCATGAGACCACATTTCTTTGAGGCATTTTTTCAAATAGTTCTCTACCTTGTCTATGCTACCACATTTTTCATACATGTTTACCAAAGCATTTTATCAAACAGTTCACCTCCTTGCTCCTATGGCTAAAAGCCTAAAATAGGTGCTTCCAAACAAGCTATGGATGCTTGGAAAAAATCTATCAAAGCATAATTTAATAAGCAATAGCATAGACAAGGCAGGGAACTGTTTGAATAAAATCCTCAAAGAAATGTGGTCTCAATGGTGGTGGAATGCCATGACAATCCATAGCAATTTGCTTGTCATGGCATTCGTCATGGCATTCGTCATGACATTCCATCACCATGAGACCACATTTCTTTGAGGCATTTTTTCAAACAGTTCAATGCCTTGTCTATGGTACCACATTTCTCATACATGTTTACCAAAGCATTTTATCAAATAGTTCACCTCCTTGCTGCTATGGCTAAAATCCTAAATAGGTGCTTCCAAACAAGCTATGGATGCTTGGAAAAAATCTATCAAAGCATAATTTAATAAGCAATAGCCTAGAAAAGGCCCAATGAACTATTTGAATAAAAGCCTCAAAGAAATGTGGTATCAATGGTGGTGGAATGCGATGACAATCCATAGCAATTTGCTTGTCATGGCATTCGTCATGGCATTCCATCACCATGAGACTATATTTATTTGAGGCATTTTTTTAAATAGTTTGTTGCCTTGTCTATGCTACCACATTTTTCATACGTGTTTACC
This sequence comes from Sequoia sempervirens, assembly GCA_007258455.2. Classification (NCBI taxonomy): domain Eukaryota; kingdom Viridiplantae; phylum Streptophyta; class Pinopsida; order Cupressales; family Cupressaceae; genus Sequoia; species Sequoia sempervirens. Next base: position 29,794 of record VDFB02032754.1, read on the forward strand.
AAAGCATTTTATGAAACAGTTCACCTCCTTGCTCCTATGGCTAAAATCCTAAAATAGGTGCTTCCAAACAAGCTATAGATGCTTGGAAAAAATATATCAAAGCATAATTTAATATATAGACAAGGCAGCGAACTGTTTGAATAAAAGCCTCAAATAAATGTGGTCTCAATGGTGGTGGAATGCCATGACAATCCATAGCAATTTTCTTGTCATGGCATTCGTCATGCCATTCCATCACCATGAGACCACATTTCTTTGAGGCATTTTTTCAAACAGTTCACTGCCTTGTCTATGCTACCACATTTTTCATACATGTCTACCAATGCATTTTATCAAACAATTCGCTGCCTTGCTACTATGGCTAAAAGCCTAAAAAAATTACTTTCGAACAAGCTACGGATGCTTGGAAAAAATATCTGAAAGCATAATAGTAAGCAACAAGCTATGGTCTCATGGTTTTTTTTCACACGAAAATCAGTGTGATTTTATTCACATTTTTTTGCAGGTTATAAACACCTTTTTTTTGCCAATTTTTTTGTTTTAAATGACATTCAAGTTTATGGTGATTTTGTTGTTTATATGATCATATGTGATATTCTAATCCTAATTCATGCTTCTAAGTTGCATAGATATATATTTTGTTTTTACATGTTTTTTGTACCAACGAACCCAAAATGAACTGAACCCCCCTCAAAATTTTTTTGGCCAAACCAGTGTGTTTGGGTGAGAAAGAGGACTATGCCTAGCATGAATATGCCTATTCAAACGTGTTGGAACAGTCCGTTTGGTCACACGAGTTGCATAACGAAAGTTGCACCACTTTGCAACTTTCCACTACTTCCATTTGATACTTTTTCCATCAACTGAAATTTGGACACCACAGGAAAACTTCTCTGAGATAATGAAAAATGAGAGATGTTATTGTAGAGGAACCCAACGCAATCCCATGGGATCAGACGAGAATTTCCTAAGCATCACGGTGTTCGAGTAACCTCATGCTGAAGTTTGCAGTGATTTTGCCCTATGGACCCTTAAGGGATCGATCCGGTTGAACATAGCTCAGAGCGATTCCACGTGTTTGGGTGAAAAAGAGGACCATGCCTAGTTTAAACATGCCTATTCGGATGTGTTGGAATAGTTCATTTGGTCACACAAGTTGCAGAACAAAAGTTGCACCACTTTGCAACTTTCCACTACTTCCATTTGACACTTTTTTCATCAACTGAAACTTCGACACCACGGGGAAACCACTTCGAGATAATGTAAACCTAGAGAGGTTATTGTAGAGGGGCCCAACATGATCCCATAGGATCAGATGAGAAGTTTCTAAGCATCACAGTGTCTTGGTAACCTCATGCTGAAGTTTGCAGCCATTTTTCCCTTTGGACCCTTAAGGGATTGATCTGGTTGAACATAGTTCAGAGAAATTCCACGTGTTTGGGTGTGAAAGAGGACCATGCCTAGTGTAAAAATTCCTATTCCGACGCATTGGAATAGTCCGTTTGGTCACATGAATTGCAGAACGAAAGTTGCACCACTTGGCAACTTTTCACTGCTTCCATTTGACAGTTTTTCCATCAACTGAAATATGGACACCATGGGAAAACCACTCTGAGAGAGCGAAAACCGAGAGAGGTTATTGTAGAGAGTCCCAACATGATCCCATAGGATTAGACAAGAAGTTTCTAAGCATCATAGTGTCTAAGTAACCTCATGCTGAAGTTTGTAGGCATTTTTCCCTTTGGACCCTTAAGGGATCGATCCGGTTGAACATAGCTCAGAGCGATTTCATGTGTTTGGGTGTGAAAGAGGACCATGCCTGGCGTAAAAATTCCTATTCAGACGTGTTGGAATAGTCCATTTGGTCACATGAGTTGCAGAACGAAAATTGCACCACTTTGCAACTTTCCACTGCTTCCATTTGATACTTTTTCCATCAACTGAAAACTGGAGACTAAGGGAAAACCACTCCGAGATAACAAAAACTGAGAGAGGTTATTTTAGAGGGGCCCAATGTGATCCTATAGGATTAGAAGGGAAGTTTCTAAGTATCACAGTGTCCAAGTAACCTCATGTTGAAGTTTGCAGGCATTTTTCCCTTTGAACCCTTAAGAGATTGATCCGGTTGAATGTAGCTCAGAGTGATTCCGCGTGTTTGGGTGCAAAAGAGGACCATGCCTAACATAAAAATTCCTATTTAGATGCGTTGGAACTGTCCATTTGGTCACACGAGTTGCAGAACGAAAATTGCACCACTTTGCAACTTTGCACTGCTTCCATTTGACACTTTTTCCATCAATTGAAAACTGGATATTACGGGAAAACCAATCCGAGATAGCAAAAAATGAGAGAGGTTATTATAGAGGGGCCCAATGTAATTCCATAGGATTAGACGAGAAGTTTCTAAGCATCACAATGTCCGAGTAACCTCATGCTGAAGGTTGCAGGCATTTTTCCCTTTGGACCCTTAAGGGATCGATCCGGTTGAACGTAGCTCAGAGTGATTCTGTGTGTTTGGGTGCAAAGGAGGACCATTTCTTGCATAAAAATTCCTAATCAGATGCGTTGGAATAGTCCGTTTGGTCACATGAGTTGTAGAACGAAAATTGCACCACTTTGCAACTTTCCACTGCTTCCATTTGACACTTTTTCCATCAACTGAAAACTGGAGACTATGGGAAAACCACTCCGAGATAACGAAAAAATGAGTGAGGTTATTGTAAAGGGGCCCAATGCAATCCCATAGGATCATATGGGAAGTTTCTAAGCATCACGGTGTTCGAGTAACCTCATGCTGAAGTTTGTAGGCATTTTTCCCTTTGGACCCTTAAGGGATCGATCCAGTTGAACGTAGTTTAGAGCGATTCCACATGTTTGGGTGCGAAAGAGGACCATTCCTAGTGTAAAAATTCCTATTTAGATGCATTGGAACAATCCATTTGGTCACACGAGCTACAGAACAAAAATTGCACCACTTTGCAACTTTCCATTGCTTCCATTTGACACTTTTTCCATTAACTGAAAACTGGATATTACGGGAAAACCACTCTGAGATAACGAAAACTGAGAGAGGTTATTGTAGAGGGGCCCAACGAAATCCCATAGGATTAGACGAGAATTTTCTAAGCATCATGGTGTCCGAGTAACCTCATGCTGAAGTTTGCAGCCATTTTTCACTTTGGACCCTTAAGGGATCGATTTAGTTGAATGTGGCTCGGAGCGATTTTGCGTGTTTGGGTGCAAAAGAGGACCATGCCTAGCATAAACATGCCTAATCAGATGCATTGGAACAGTCTATTTGGTCACACGAGTTGCAGAGTGAAAATTGCACCACTTTGCAACTTTCCACTGCTTCCATTTGACACTTTTTCCATCAACTGAAAACTAGAGACTACGGGAAAACCACTCCGAGATAACAAAAAATGAGAGAGGTTATTGTAGAGGGGCCCAACACAATCCCATAGGATCAGATGAGAATTTTCTAAATGTCACGGTGTCCGAGTAATCTCATGCTGAAGTTTTTAGGCATTTTTTCCCTTTAGACCCTTAAGGGATCGATCTGGTTGAATGTAGCTGGGAGCGGTTCCACGTGTTTGGGTATGAAAGAGGACCATTCCTAGTGTAAACATGCCTATTACATGATAAATTGTCTGTAAAGGCCTTATTTAACACAAATAACCCTAAAACACTTAAATTACAAGGTTCACCACATGAATCCCCTTATTGATCATCTTCTTTACATCATGGCTCAATTGACCTAATACATACAAAAATGGTATTGAATCCTTATTAAATGAAATAGAATGACCTCAAACCATCTAAGAACAACCTAAATGATCAAATGACCAAATAATAGAAACTACAAGGGTTCAAGTGTTGAAAAGATGGAGTTGGTGCTCCTACTTTCAAAACTATGATTGCCAACAACATACAACATTCACAAGGCCTTTTTGAAGGCATATCAACCTCCTCAACCGACTACAACCACTTTTCAACTTCTTTTACAAGTGTGACCCTTCAACTTCTAAGTATTTTCAAAATGACAACTTTCAGTTTGACAACATTACATTGTTATGTACAACTTTTGACATATTGATGTAAATGACTCCATACCTAAACTAGTGACCTTATGATGGCCTCATTACATCATCTTGACCCTTACATTACGAATTTGCATACATTTTCACATCTAGGCCATTCAAAGCTTCATTACACCAAATTGAAAACATGCTAACATGACATTGCAACCTTATATCCTACCAACCTAGATTGACTTGAAACGCCATTGTGCATATACTTACAAATTAATACAATGAACATCCGGGTTTGCACTACTCTTTATTGTGTCAAGTATTGCCTCATGGTCAGACTCACAGACCTTCGACAAGGTCTTGTTCAAAGTTCTACCCTGATATTTTCTCAAACAAACATTGGATGCCACGACAAGGTTTGAGTAATGAAGAATCTTACGATGCGTGTCAAATTCCTCAAACAACCAATGTTCAACACTCTTATGTGGGTACCTTCTCAGCCACGTTCTAGTAACAACAACCGAGCCTGTAGAGTATTCAATGTTTTCTCCATCTATAATTGGGATTCCAATTTCTCTTTTGCCTCAACACAACGACACAAGTAATAGTCTGTACCCTCTTCGTTGTCTTCATCTGCAATAACTGCATAAACATGCCCTGCATTTATATGTGCGACATATCTCTTGAAATTAGTCAACATTATGAATACATTACAAAGTAAGATAACAATATGGAATTTCAAATACTAAGCAAGTAGATATATTACTTGGTTGAACTAGATCCGATACATGGTCAAAGTCGACCGATGATTCCATCTATGTTAGTTCCAATTCCATCGGAGGGCGATACGTGTGAAGTGGGCTAAGATAACTTGTCAACCATTTTTCAACCCACTCCCCTAACTCACAATCATTCCAGGCTTGCATTGTACATGAAGAACAAAAGCATGCTATCTTACGTGTATCGATACTCCATGAACCTGCATTTGAGCTAAGGAAAGAGTGCAACTCACTCGATCCTGTTAGTGTACACCAATCCTCATATGGTGCAATGTTAGTATCATCCATCAACCAAAAAAAAATATGAATTGAAGACGTACCTTCATTACCTGGACCCATTGAACCATTACACCACTCAACGATTGATCTTGCATCTGTCAACTGTGCACTGTCTTTATACGTTAACTCTTCTCGTGCTAATGTTCTTTTCACGCATGCTCCCCCTTTCCATGTCCGGCCTCAAAAAAGTTCCACATATGTTGAAAACATGTAGTGAGATGCATCCTACACAACTAGTAGAACATGCGCACGTTCTTGAATTGTGCTACACAATTATTTGACCATATTATATGCCGATCGTATGATATGCCCCTCTGAGCCAAATGATTGTAGAACATCTGGAAGCAACCTTGCACGAACTCTGGAGAATGCATGAGATCATCACTAATATAAAAGTGATACTCCCTCAATACCTTCCTTTCATCCTCTGTACTTTCAGCTACATCTATGAATGCTATGTGCACAAATATTGAAACCTGTGTGGAGTTGTAATACTATGACTGCACCTCATGTTGTGGCTGTAGAGTGTAGTTCTCTGCAAAATCAACCACTGATACTATGTTTCCAAGTGGAAAGGTGTCCTTGCATAGCTTGAATTGTGTGTCCATCCATCGGGCTCTATGGGTATGCCTTGCATACTCATACACTAGATTCTCATGAAACATGGACATGAACTGATACACTAGAATCTTTTGAATAACCAACTCACACGTTTTTGCTTCAGACCCATCTTTTGTAGCATATGCCACTATTTTATACTTTTCAAACTCTACTAGTTTTTGTCCCACCTCATATGTGCTTTCCATATGTTGACATACTAGCATTCGTTGCAAGCCACCGCAATGCTTGCATGAACCATCCAAGCATGCTGTCCTATAGAATATTTGGCCATCCTCTATTTCACATAATTTTTTGATAAGAACTCTCTTGAAGATTTTGGTGGGGCTTCTATGCGAATCCTGCAAAACATCGTTAGTATGCAAATCTAAACATATAGAATGATAAACATCATAATGGTTAGAGAATTTAATATGTAGTTTATAGCAACAAGTAGTGCATGTGTGATTTATCTTGACATAAAAAGGTTTAATCATTTCAAAAAATCTTTGAGAAATACTAATTTGAGGATAATCATTTTGAAATTTATGAAAAAATTGGGTTTGAGTCGTATCCAAAAAATGCTTTGGATGTGGCTCACGGTTTTGACTACCAATTCTCCTTCTTACGACATCCCTTTGATTGAGATGGCCTTGTATTATTCTTCCAATAATCTTCAATTAGTGTTCTCAATGCTTCAACAACTTTTTTATCTTTATGTGGCGGTCTCGGAATGCCCATAATTCATTTGAATCGTTGCCTCAATTCTTTGCCGCCTTTGAATGGCTTTTGATAAAGTTTTTCTACTAATTCCCATTTGTTCACTTGTCTTTTTAATGAGGCGAGATCTCTTTGTTTGATAGCTTACCAAAGTCGATGTAATGACACATCGGTGACATTACTATCCTTTGAGCATGAGGTCTTACCCACACTATCATAAGCATCCATTAGATTCTTCACAATAGTGTTTTCACTTGATGCATTTGATGCTTCATGTACTTTAAACCCCACATCATTTGAACAAATAGTTGACATCTTGCAGTCTCATTTAGCCTTTCAAAGAACATTTTCAAATCTTATCAGCATATCTTCTACAAGTGTGTTCTGGAATCTTACCTTCCATGTGCTGCAAAATATCCTCATCAATATTAATCAAAAACTTTGGCTTTCTACCCAAAATTCTAGGTGGTGTTCTCTTAGGTACATACATCTCAACATTAGCAATTTCATCAATATTGAATTGAGGTGGGGTAGATTGCCTACCTCTGATTGAGGGTGGAATAGAAGACATGCCTTGTTCCTAAACTCTGAGTGATGATGTACTCTCAACTTCAGATGTGGTGGATGGTGTCCAACCATACTCACTTGTGGTAGATGGTGTCCCTCCATATTTGCTTGTGCTTGATGGTGTCCCTTTGTATTCACTTGCAGTAGAAGGTGTGTCTCTAACTATGGTATCTGCATCTCCCCTAGCATGACTCTTTTGCATTCATGCCCTTTGTGCTGTCAATTTCTTTTCTCTTTCTGATGGTTGAGGTTCCTCTTCAACTGGCTTGTTTTCATCAATCGTTTCCAATTTCTGCTTTTCATGATATTCTCTCATCCATTTTTTCTCTTTATCTCTGATGGCTTGGAGCTGATCATCTGTTAGTTTTTTCCCTTTAACAGTTCATTTCTTTGGCATGACAAATAATTTTACCTAAGCAAAAAGTGCTAAGTTGTCAAATTAACTAATTGAAAGCTTTGGAAGCATAACTCAATGAAAGCTTTGGAAGCATACACAAAGAAAGTCAATGAAAGCTGGTTTGTATAACTGTTTGACAAAATAACTCAATGAAAGCTTTGGAAGGATACACAAAGAAATTCAATTGTTAAATTTAACAAAATGCATCAAAGATATGTGGTTTAAAAATTTAATAGGAAAGTGTATCGAATTGTGTGATTTAAAATGTCCATTGACAACGTAAGGTTGTAACATGACAAACTGGTGCAGGAGCACCTAGGTCATGAAATTCCTTCAAAAGGTTATTTTTTTCAATTTGTAATGTTCAAGTAAATATGATGAGTGAAGGTCATTAAATGATTAATTTCAATGTATTTGCACCATGAAATAGGTCACTAGGTGATATTATTGAAAAGTTTCTTTTTATAACAAAAGTTGTCAATTATTGTAAAAATGTAAAATTGCACAAAAGCAGGAAGGTGAAGAGTATTTTTGTGGAAGGGAAAGGATGGGTTGATGAAGATGAAGAGGCGGTTATTTCAACTGATTTAGACACCTTTAAAAAGAATTTTAAGCTTGTGAAAGGAAGATCTTGTATCCGAAAAATCCATAAAAATTAATAAAAAAACCTCTGCAGAGTTATTTTGGAAAGATTTTCTATTCTTGTTTTCAGGTTGCATAGTGATTCAAGCATTCTAAGATTTGATTCTTGTTAGGGAAAGAGACTTCTTTCATTCTTGAAAGTTGTAGGAATTTTAATTCAAATAATCAATCTAATTTGAACTTAGTTTCCCAAGTCTCGGTCTGTGGTTTCCTTAGAATTGTTTTGAGAGTCTCAAAAGTGATTCTTAGCCATTCCACCAATATAGGGCTAGTAGGTCAGTGGAATGGATCATATTTAGTGTCTTTTCAATGTGAAGATGTGTGTGGCAGGGGTAAATAGAAATAAGAAGTCGAGATACTGTTGCATGAACAAAATTATGAATTTTCTCATTAAAAAAAAATGGTGTTTTCAAGTAGGGTTTGAGGAAACAACATATAGAGGAGCTTAGAAATGATTTCAAAATAATTTGCAGACATAATGAAGCATGTTTCAATTGTTGGGCAGAGTATAAACTTTATAAACTTTTATAGTATGTTGAAATAAATTTTCTACTCTATTTTGTGAAATAAGTGTATAAACTTTTATAGTATGTTGAAAAGGGTCAAAATTGGCCCGAGAATCTATATTGGGATTGTGTAAATGATTGATGATAGAAAAGGAATCACCCAATTAGATGGAATGTTGGCCTCCTAGAGATATTTGGCATTGTTTGCTAAAAATAGAGAATATTTCGAAACAGTGAAAGGAATGTTGTTAAGTGCTTGGGAGTAGTCTCATTTGTGATGCCACAGTTGTGTTTATGCTTGGTAATGTTTTGAAGGTAGATTATTAAAGATTTGATGATTTGGGCATATGTTTCCAATATATGGCAATGGTTTCTTGAATGCAAAGTAGTCAGAGTGTGTCTATACTGATATATTGGAATATTACAATCAAAACATGATGAAATTGGTATCTTAAAGGTCTGGTGACAGTGTTAAACTAATGTTGCTTATTGTTGTTACAAATGGTGTTTAAGTAAAGATAGGATGATGGATGTGTTGATTTGAGCAAAGATATATTAAATGGCTGGGATGATGTTTGATTGTAGGTCTAAGGAATAGAGGTGTTTGATTGTTTTTTCCTTGAAGGGGTAAGTTGAGTTGATGAGTGATTGTTGTATTGCTTATGACAAGAATGAAGTTGAAAGTTGATTCTGAAAATGGTTTGCTATATGGAGATGGTGAATTGGCTACTGATAGCCTTATAACTTGAAATGAAATAAATGGATTTTTGTTGAATGAAAAGTAGTTTTGGATGAATTTGACAAAGTTTGTATAAATTGATCTTTTACTCTTTATTGATTTGGGAAGGAAGTTCCCTAAAGAAATGATGTTGTTGAGTGGCTTGGCAATCTAATATTGAATCACAAACAAACAATTTGATCAACATGGAATAAGAAAAACAAAAAAATGAAAAAAGCCATAATAGAATGAAAGAAAATGTACAAATATTTCACATACCTAAAAAATAAAAGTTTCAAATAGAGGAGTTCTACCCAATTATGCAGCCTTTGCTTCTTCCTTCCTCAAACTCCTCAAAAATTTGACTTCTTCAAAAGCTTGTTCCCCTCCAAATTTCAATTGTATATCAATTATCACTATAATTCAAACTTGAATTGATATTATATGCCTCTCAACATGAAAACTCTGCTATTTCATGCAAAGGTGATGGAAAAACATTCAAAAGGTGATGGAATCTCAAAATCATGCATGCACACTTCACTCAATCACCAAAAAGCTACTTTTTGTTGGAGCATGCACAAAACCAAGAGAATATGCAGAATGTGGGCCGACATCACGGGTATATTGTGATTTTTTACCATTTTTAGTGATAACGCGAGTGCGTTATTTAATCCTAAACAAACATATCTCTATTGGTTAATAACGCACTCACGTTATGATAAATTTGGTTTTTTTAAGCTTTAGATGGTACATTTATAGGGTAGAGGATTAAGGGTACTAGGGAGAGAGCTAGAGGGAGTGAGAGAGAGATACCGAAGTAGAGGAGATAAGAGAGAGAGAGAGAGAGAGAGAGAGAGAGATACCTAAGAGAGGCAGGTATGAGAGAGAGAGTGAGAGAGAGATAAAGGAGGGAAGGGCTAAGGGTAGAGGGTAGAGGATTTAAGGGTGAAGATTTTAAGGTTTACAATTAAGGGTAGAGGGGAGAGAGATAGAGGGAGTGACTGAGACGGAGAGACCTAAGAGAGGGAGATGGGGTAGGAGGGAGAGGG